>JAVJIF010031181.1:0-223973 GCA_038442645.1 Agave tequilana | reverse complement strand
TGTAATACCCCGTTCTTGGAATACGTACTTAGTTGCGTGTTCGAATTTTCGATCGCATTTTTCGAATTGTTTTCTGTATTTATTCTGTATCATGAATTTCCTATACGATTATTTTATATTGGATTTGGATTCGTGGACTCGGAGTCAGCCCTAGTCTGAGCCGAGGGCCCGATCATAGTATATTCTTCGATTTGGTATTTCTGACATGTAGAATTGACCGATTTCAGTTTTAAATGTTATTTTTCAATATATTAGATTTTCTGTGATTTTCTGGATTTTCTCTGATTAATTTGAATTTCTTCAAAACCGGTGTCGACCAGTGCCGCTGACCGATTCCCGGATTTTAATTCTCAACTGTTTAGAATTTCATGATGATTCTTTAGACTTTATTTCTCGGGATCATATTTTCTATCTATATTCTTTTCTGAGGATTTTATGATTTTATGGAAATTCTTTCGGAGTCGGTAAATCACTGATTCCGGGATTTTAATTTTAAAACTATACAGTATTTCTTCAAACGGATTTCACGATTGGTCTTTATATATTATTCTTGATTTTTGGTAAAATTTTCAGATCATTCAGAGATACTTGAATTTCGGGCATTTTTCAATAATTGCATATTCCAATTTCCACCTTGTCATGCCACCTCATTTCCCACTCACCCATTCACCTAACCCCACTCATTCTCTCTCCTTCTCATGGCCGGCCAAGTGGCCACTCTAGGGACACCTCACCTCCCTTTTTGCAAGGAAGCCCTTGCATCTATCCAATTTCCATCTCACTTCACAAAATCCCCAACTTATATAATCCCTTTCATTTGCAAATCAATCATTTTCTTCTTCCTCCACTCCAACTCAAGAGAGAGAAGCTCTCCCAAAATCCCCTCTTCTTCAACCCAAACCCTAGCTTCAAGGATCCATCACAAGACTTCAAGGATTCATCTAGGGCTTCATCACAAAGACCTCATCTCCAACCACCAACCCCAAGGCAACTCCAAGATCAACTCCTCCACCTCAAGCTTCAACAACTTGTGAATTGGAGCCCCTCTTCTTCATCTTGGATCAAGCTCCAAATACAACCCATCCATGTGAGTACCTTACTCACCAAGACCTAGAATACTCCCTATTTACTTATGATGTGAATTCTTGTATGCTAGCACCATAAAAATCCCATTTTTAGGGCATCAAAACTTAGATCCAACCTTTCCATGTAGATATCTCTACTCACCAAGGTTAAACTCTGTTCTAGTGTACTTGTATGGATAGATCAGGACCCCTAATAACATAAAAATCCTATCTTTGGACCATTAAACCGAACCCCATAAAAATCTGATTTTTCTGACCTAACAGCAGCAGATTCCCGAGGATCGGTCGACCGGCAGTCGACCGATCACTCGACCGATGTGCACAACGTGCACAGCTTTGAGCTGGCGGCCGACCGGCAGTCGACCGCTGACTCGACCGGCCTTAGGAATTGATGTGGACCAGTCGACCGGCAGTCGACCGGCCAAACCTGGAGCTCACGGCATCTGCCCGGTCGACCGGCAGTCGACCGGGAGTCGACCGTTAGTTCAATCCCCAGTCGACCGGCAGTCGACCGGAGGTCGACCGACGGCCTGATTCTGGACCAGAATTTCTGATTCTTTTCCTCTCTGATTTTGACCCTTCCCGGATACATATAGGATATTTTAGTCTTGTTTATGCTTCATACTTGTGCTGCATGACACGTTTATCTCGTACTTGGATCATGTGGATGTACCTTGTACTTAAGGACCTATTACTCGTGTCACATCACCCTAGTCACCTCATCTTATCAAGTTATGTATGACCATTGCAATTTCTTATTTCATTCCCATGCTTGTGCACTGCCGTGATATTATTACTTCACTATTCCATAACATGTGTGGCAGACCCTTCGAGGTCGTTGAACCCTAAGTTGATCTATGTTTCCATTTGCCTTACCTTAACATAGCTATGTTAATTATTTATTTTCTTTTAACACATGTATATCACATGACACCTAACACGTACTCACTTGACCAACTGGCATGCCACCACCTTGTTAGACCCGATTGTTATGTCATGATTGACCCGGCCCATTCTACATTTATTGTTATGTTTTATTGCTTGTTAGACCTCACCACTTTGTCATGCTATCCCTTAAACCAAGCATGATACACTTGACTTTATGATTATCTTATTTGCGGGAACCCTGCCTTGTTTTATGGAACTAAGTGCCACATGGAACAAAGTGCCACACCACACGGTGGGGGCCACCTCTTGAAACCCATGGGGGCCACCTCTAGAATCCACTCCCTCAGAACAAAGTGCCACATGGAACAAAGTGCCACACCTCACGGTGGGGGCCACCTCTTGAAACCCATGGGGGCCACCTCTTGAATCTGAAGGGCCAATACTGTCATGTTCACTTTCCCGTAAACTGATAATCCTTAATAAACTACAACTTGTATGGGGTATGGGTGGAAGTGATGGATGCCGGAATGATACCTTGCTTATAGTAGGTGGATGATATATGGTAGATTACTGTTAGTGGGACCTTGGGCCCACACTAGATGACTGTTAGTGGGACTTTGGGCCCACATCCTGAGTACTGTTAGGGGGACATTGGGCCTCCAAAACCGTTCCAGGTGTATGGAAACTACTATAAGAAGTGTTATCAGTTCTCCATCTACTTCCGATAACGACCCTCGACTTTCTTATATATGGATGTATGTGAGTTGGGATCGATACCGAGACACATACCGAGATATATGAGTTAGACGAGTAATAATAATAAGAATTGATACTGTTATGGATATTGTTATGATTCTTGATATTCCAGGCACGTTTCCAGTTATGTTCCCAGCTTGTGATACTTATTATGATTTCCGTGATTCCAGTGATGATTCCGGTATTTACTATTACTCGTTCCTGTTTTGGATTTATTATTGTATCTGTTATGTATTCCCGTTCTGGACTATCGTATGATTTTGCAACTCTGATTATATATGCTTGGATTACTGTGGCATGAGATAAGGGTATATAGATGAGGGTTTCCTTGTTTGGATTACTCCCTCGAGGTACTGGTCTCATGGGACAGTGGCTTAAGTATATACGATCACTTTTGCTTGTAATCAGTTTTACTTGTATTTCCTGTTTCCCGATTATGCTATATCCGTTCTTATATACCATGCTTGTGTTCTGACCCCATTCATGTCTCTTCGCCACTTGGCTATAGTTCATTTATTGTTATATGTCTTGACCCCTTGGATTTGCACATTCAGATTCCGAGGCTAGATCGGAGTGGAGTTGTCCATCGTAGATCGAGCCATCCTTAGCAAGCAGGCATCCTAGCTTCAGCTCCTTGTGCCTGACTCTTTAGACTCACGGGATCTCCCTCCTACTCGTGAGCTCTTTTGTACTTTTGCTGTACCTTTCACTTTTGGACTTGTATGATGAAGGACACATGTATTATGTGATGTTTATCATATTCAGTGATGACTTTGTATTGTACTTTATGTTGCATATATGTGCGTATACCACGCTTTGTGTTGCACTCTGACCATTTCTTGTGGTACTTTTGCTTAGCGTATATGTGTGGGTGCATTTCGGACCTACGCCTATACGTCGCAGTGACGTCCCCGTATCCGTGGAATTCGGGGCGTTACAGGATGGTATCAGAGCCTAGGCTCTTACCTCTATAGTACAAACAAGTAGCAAATTCTAGTAATTTGCGGATGCCACATCAATGTACAAAGTTGTCTAGTCCTTTTGATTTATCTAGTTCTTCTTGATTCCATCCTTCATATCCTGAAATCCTTCCATTCCATGTTCCAGCTCCTCCCAGTCTGTCCATACCTAGTATCGATGGAGAGGAGATCGGGTCGCAGCAACTCCGGATCAGCATCGAATGGAGCAGCGGGAGAGAATGTGGATGTATTGAGGGTTATCCAGATGGTGGTGGAAAACCAGCAACAGCAGGTGGAGAACCAACAGCAGCAGACCGAACTTCTACGGCAAGGGATAGCAGCACCTAAGGGACAGAGGCGGGGAACATATCAGACTTCAGGAGGCTGCAGCCAGCCATATTCACGGGTGGAGAGAAACCCTTGGAGGCTGAGCAATGGTTAACGGACACATCGGACTTGTTGAAGGCAGCCCGTGTCCCAGAGGAAAACCAAGTGGAGGTTGCCAAGATCCAATTGAAGGATATAGCCAGGACTTGGTGGCTAGCAGAAGAGGTCAGATTGGAGAAGCCTGTCACTTGGGACACCTTCTCCAAGAGTTTCTACAGCAGATTCTTCCCTGTCACAGCTCAGAAGGACATGGAAGAACAATTCATCAGACTTCGGCAGGGGAGTAAGTCCGTGGATGAGTATGCCGCGGAGTTTCTCAGATTGAGCCGCTTTGCCCCGTACATGGTGACGGATGAAGAGAAGCGGGCAAGCAGATTTCAGCAGGGCCTGCAGATGGACCTACAGGTATTCCTGGTGCCCCAGCAGCTGAAGACATATTCTGAGATTCTCACCATAGCTCGAGAAGTAGAGCGTGGACTGGAGAAGAAGAAGGAGAATCAGATGAAGAGCCAAGCCAAGAAGAGGCCTTTTGAGTTGATGGATGAGGAGGATGAGGATAGGGCAACCCAGGGCCCGATGATGAAGAGACCATTCCAGACCCCTCTTCCTCAGATCACATGCAATTTCTGCCACAGGCCCGGACATTACAAGAGAGATTGTCGGGTAGCCAATGGATTATGTTTGGCATGTGGGGCAAGAGGTCATGCACTAAGGGATTGCCGGTACAGGAAGTTTGAGCATACGGCACCAGTCAGACCAGCACATCCGGCCCCAGCACTTCCAGCACCGCCATTGAGGAGAAACCCAGAGCCCGTTGACCGGAGAGCTCCATTTCCACCCCAACGGTATGATCGTCAGCAGAGAGGGATGAGGCCTAGAGCAGATCAGGGTAGAGGCCAAGTTCACGTCATGGCAGCAGAGGCTTCAGGTGTTGCAGCAGAGTGGGAAGATCAGTATCCGGAGCAGGAGCCTTAGGATTTCATGGTAACCACTACCCCAGATCTTGTATTTGAGTTGGTTATCTTTCTTAATATTATTTCCATTGTCATTCTATCATTGTTAATTCTGGACCTTCTTGTATTTATCTTCCTCCCTGTTTTGGTTTTATGATGCCTTTATTCGTGCCTTCGTCCTTCTTGTATTCAATTTACCCCTTAACGAAATTGCGAGGACGCAATTTTTGTAAGGTGGGTAGATTGTAATACCCCGTTCTTGGAATACGTACTTAGTTGCGTGTTCGAATTTTCGATCGTATTTTTCGAATTGTTTTCTGTATTTATTCTGTATCATGAATTTCCTATACGATTATTTTATATTGGATTTGGATTCGTGGACTCGGAGTCAGCCCTAGTCTGAGCCGAGGGCCCGATCATAGTATATTCTTCGATTTGGTATTTCTGACATGTAGAATTGACCGATTTCAGTTTTAAATGTTATTTTTCAATATATTAGATTTTCTGTGATTTTCTGGATTTTTCTCGGATTAATTTGAATTTCTTCAAAACCGGTGTCGGCCAGTGCCGCTGACCGATTCCCGGATTTTTAATTCTCAAACTGTTTGGAATTTCATGATGATTCTTTAGACTTTATTTCTCGGGATCATATTTTCTATCTATATTCTTTTTCTGAGGATTTTATGATTTTATGGAAATTCTTTCGGAGTCGGTAAATCACTGATTCCGGGATTTTTAATTTTAAAACTATACAGTATTTCTTCAAACGGATTTCACGATTGGTCTTTATATATTATTCTTGATTTTTGGTAAATTTTCAGATCATTCAGAGATACTTGAATTTCGGACATTTTTCAATAATTGCATATTCCAATTTCCACCTTGTCATGCCACCTCATTTCCCACTCACCCATTCACCTAACCCCACTCATTCTCTCTCCTTCTCATGGCCGGCCAAGTGGCCACTCTAGGGACACCTCACCTCCCTTTTTGCAAGGAAGCCCCTTGCATCTATCCAATTTCCATCTCACTTCACAAAATCCCCAACTTATATAATCCCTTTCATTTGCAAATCAATCATTTTCTTCTTCCTCCACTCCAACTCAAGAGAGAGAAGCTCTCCCAAAATCCCCTCTTCTTCAACCCAAACCCTAGCTTCAAGGATCCATCACAAGACTTCAAGGATTCATCTAGGGCTTCATCACAAAGACCTCATCTCCAACCACCACCCCAAGGCAACTCCAAGATCAACTCCTCCACCTCAAGCTTCAACAACTTGTGAATTGGAGCCCCTCTTCTTCATCTTGGATCAAGCTCCAAATACAACCCATCCATGTGAGTACCTTACTCACCAAGACCTAGAATACTCCCTATTTACTTATGATGTGAATTCTTGTATGCTAGCACCATAAAAATCCCATTTTTAGGGCATCAAAACTTAGATCCAACCTTTCCATGTAGATATCTCTACTCACCAAGGTTAAACTCTGTTCTAGTGTACTTGTATGGATAGATCAGGACCCCTAATAACATAAAAATCCTATCTTTGGACCATTAAACCGAACCCCATAAAAATCTGATTTTTCTGACCTAACAGCAGCAGATTCCCGAGGATCGGTCGACCGGCAGTCGACCGATCACTCGACCGATGTGCACAACGTGCACAGCTTTGAGCTGGCGGCCGACCGGCAGTCGACCGCTGACTCGACCGGCCTTAGGAATTGATGTGGACCAGTCGACCGGCAGTCGACCGGCCAAACCTGGAGCTCACGGCATCTGCCCGGTCGACCGGCAGTCGACCGGGAGTCGACCGTTAGTTCAATCCCAGTCGACCGGCAGTCGACCGGAGGTCGACCGACGGCCTGATTCTGGACCAGAATTTCTGATTCTTTTCCTCTCTGATTTTGACCCTTCCCGGATACATATAGGATATTTTAGTCTTGTTTATGCTTCATACTTGTGCTGCATGACACGTTTATCTCGTACTTGGATCATGTGGATGTACCTTGTACTTAAGGACCTATTACTCGTGTCACATCACCCTAGTCACCTCATCTTATCAAGTTATGTATGACCATTGCAATTTCTTATTTCATTCCCATGCTTGTGCACTGCCGTGATATTATTACTTCACTATTCCATAACATGTGTGGCAGACCCTTCGAGGTCGTTGAACCCTAAGTTGATCTATGTTTCCATTTGCCTTACCTTAACATAGCTATGTTAATTATTTATTTTCTTTTAACACATGTATATCACATGACACCTAACACGTACTCACTTGACCAACTGGCATGCCACCACCTTGTTAGACCCGATTGTTATGTCATGATTGACCCGGCCCATTCTACATTTATTGTTATGTTTTATTGCTTGTTAGACCTCACCACTTTGTCATGCTATCCCTTAAACCAAGCATGATACACTTGACTTTATGATTATCTTATTTGCGGGAACCCTGCCTTGTTTTATGGAACTAAGTGCCACATGGAACAAAGTGCCACACCACACGGTGGGGGCCACCTCTTGAAACCCATGGGGGCCACCTCTAGAATCCACTCCCTCAGAACAAAGTGCCACATGGAACAAAGTGCCACACCTCACGGTGGGGGCCACCTCTTGAAACCCATGGGGGCCACCTCTTGAATCTGAAGGGCCAATACTGTCATGTTCACTTTCCCGTAAACTGATAATCTTTAATAAACTACAACTTGTATGGGGTATGGGTGGAAGTGATGGATGCCGGAATGATACCTTGCTTATAGTAGGTGGATGATATATGGTAGATTACTGTTAGTGGGACCTCGGGCCCACACTAGATGACTGTTAGTGGGACTTTGGGCCCACATCCTGAGTACTGTTAGGGGGACATTGGGCCTCCAAAACCGGTTCCAGGTGTATGGAAACTACTATAGAAGTGTTATCAGTTCTCCATCTACTTCCGATAACGACCCTCGACTTTCTTATATATGGATGTATGTGAGTTGGGATCGATACCGAGACACATACCGAGATATATGAGTTAGACGAGTAATAATAATAAGAATTAATACTGTTATGGATATTGTTATGATTCTTGATATTCCAGGCACGTTTCCAGTTATGTTCCCAGCTTGTGATACTTATTATGATTTCCGTGATTCCAGTGATGATTCCGGTATTTACTATTACTCGTTCCTGTTTTGGATTTATTATTGTATCTGTTATGTATTCCCGTTCTGGACTATCGTATGATTTTGCAACTCTGATTATATATGCTTGGATTACTGTGGCATGAGATAAGGGTATATAGATGAGGGTTTCCTTGTTTGGATTACTCCCTCGAGGTACTGGTCTCATGGGACAGTGGCTTAAGTATATACGATCACTTTTGCTTGTAATCAGTTTTACTTGTATTTCCTGTTTCCCGATTATGCTATATCCGTTCTTATATACCATGCTTGTGTTCTGACCCCATTCATGTCTCTTCGCCACTTGGCTATAGTTCATTTATTGTTATATGTCTTGACCCCTTGGATTTGCACATTCAGATTCCGAGGCTAGATCGGAGTGGAGTTGTCCATCGTAGATCGAGCCATCCTTAGCAAGCAGGCATCCTAGCTTCAGCTCCTTGTGCCTGACTCTTTAGACTCACGGGATCTCCCTCCTACTCGTGAGCTCTTTTGTACTTTTGCTGTACCTTTCACTTTTGGACTTGTATGATGAAGGACACATGTATTATGTGATGTTTATCATATTCAGTGATGACTTTGTATTGTACTTTATGTTGGCATATATGTGCGTATACCACGCTTTGTGTTGCACTCTGACCATTTCTTGTGGTACTTTTGCTTAGCGTATATGTGTGGGTGCATTTCGGACCTACGCCTATACGTCGCAGTGACGTCCCCGTATCCGTGGAATTCGGGGCGTTACAATTTTACATCTCCCTCGATGAAACTAGGAATATACTCCTAGAAAGATCCTTAATCAAACTAACTTTATGTTTTCTGGGGTCAGAAAATTGGCTTAACAGCCTTTTATTTTCAAGTGGTGACAGTCAGAGATTTAACCCTTCATGACCACATTATTATGACTCTTGACATCTTTTATTAGACCTATAAAGTCTTTGGGTAATTGTCAGAGTCTCCCCCATTTGGAACTATAAGGTAGTTAAAAAGTTTTCCTTTTAACCTTAGTTTCAAAAGGAACAAATTATATCATAATGGTTTATGATAAAGCATATATACATTTTATTTGACTATTCAAATATTTAAGGTATATATGTGTGTGTGTGTATTTAATTTGATAAAGAATAATCAAGATATAAAAATCATTTTAATGCACGCTTAGTGTCAAAGTCTAAGTATTAACGTGTAATTCAGATATATCTAAAATATAATTTAAGCATATGCTTGATCAAGACATTAAGAACTATACATGTACTAGAGGAAAATATTTATTATCCATTCTATTCACTTTATTAAGACATTGATGATGTCACAGATGAGATTTGATATCTTCACAAGATGGCTGCAAATTGGTTCCTTAACAGATAGTAAAGCATCCTAATTTGTCTTGCCATTTATAGTATCCGAATTTTCATCTTAAGCAAATCACCATTGTCTTAACTTTAGTGATTAGGATATAAAATATAATTTTCTTTGTACATGCAACATGTTCATGCTTTTACTAATAATACATGCATATAATGTGTGCAATATATATCTTTAATTTTGAGAATATGTCACATTTAAAATCTTAAAATAAATTTAAATGATTTTAAAAATTATTCATAATTTAATTAACAATGAAATTATAATATTCTTTCAAAAAAATAATAATAAGCTCTTTTAAATAAATGTTTAAAGTGCATGATTATGTAAAATATAGCAATCATTCAATATATTTTATTATAAAATGATGCACTTATAATTTCAATATATATATACACACATAATTTCATGAATAAAAAATTAAAGTTTATATTTTCCGCAACTATAAGAATATTCTCATAGTTGAAGCATGAAAACACTTAAGTAGGAGGTGTATAAATTTTTATTTTTTATTATTTTTTTGGAAAAATATATTTTAAGAAGTATAATAAGTTACATCAACATATGACATTTTTTATTTAATATAGTTTCAATAATAAATATCTCATTGAATAAAAGCTAGTAGTGAAATGAGAAAATATTTTTACTTATAAGGTAATTTGAGAAAATTTATTTTATTACTCTAGATATTAAAATATATAATTTTTCAATTTTAAGAAGTGCAATAAGAATCTGATCTAAAATTTCTAACAAAGTGTCTCGGTCAATTCTCGACAATTTGAACTATATTTGAAAATATCAAAATAGATATTTAATTTATCTCTAAACTTAGTTAGAGAGAAATTATAGTCTGTAAGGTCAAAATTTATAAGAACGATAAAACAGAAACTCAAGGTTTCAAAAAAAAACTTTTTTTTTATTGGATTAGAATGATCAAGAAAAGTTAAATCGTACTATATCAAATCTAGAACCCTGATTTTTTCTCAGATTTTGTGTCACTTTTGACACGTATAAGATTAAACCGTGAATCATACCTAATCAAATTACTTATTTTTCATTTTCATAGAAATGCATAATAGATCAAGTATAATGTGAATGTGAACAACTTTTAATTAAAATCAAGAAGTTACAAAATGTATGGCTCTCTTTTCATTAAGGAGCATAATGTTAGAAGAAAAATTGGGACATTATTACACATTAACACTTAACTGTATCACCTTTATACTTGGAAAATGTAGCTTTTATAAACGATTTAGTGACAAGGCTAATGCTATCCCAAGTATATAAGTAGATTGATAAATAAAAACAATATTGAAGTGATAACTACTTAATGAAAGATTTGTTTAATAAAATAAGATTTCAACAAATAGCAAATACAAACAGGGAGGCAAATTAAGGACAATTGTAGCATTCAGGAGACATGTAGCCGAATATTATATTGAACCGCAATTAACAGCAAGTAACTGAATAGAATAAATAAACAGGTCTTATATGAAAAATCAAATGAAAAAAGGATAAAATAAATCTCATGATTAATTGAGATTAGATGCGCAGTAAGTTAAAATCAAAAAATATGAGAGCATTAATTAGATCTCATTAATAAACTCTATTTACTAGACAAGAATAGCATGACACAATTAGTGATGCTATATAAATAAACAACCAAACAATGTTGAAATTTATAGTAAAAATTGAGATTCATCTACCATAGAAAGTAAGTTGAAATATTACTCAATTAATCCAAAAGATGGTGGGGACATGACATGATGCCAGGACAATAAATTTAAACAAAATGGAATTCTTAAAAATATGCATCTTTGATTATATATATGCACACAACAAATTATGATAGAATTACAACTGATGATACATTTAATTGAGCTATGCAAATAATAAACTGTGAATAATCAAGAAGCTATGAGACTGAAATATAAATATTTCTAAATTAAAGCACTTGCAGCAAAAATTTAAACCAAGGTCACACTAACATGCTCCGGCCCATAAATTAAGAAAATATTAAACACATCAGCTTAAATAAAATTAGTTAGTAATATAAGAAAGAAAATCAGTTCATTAAGTTTCTCTTTGTTTGTAAACCGAGGCAATGAAATTTATAGGATGCGCATGTAAACCGATCATATCCAATAAAATTGGTTAATAAAATGTAATAATTGAAACTAAGGAGAATTAAACAAAAAACAACAAAGTTTTCATGTACTATTCAAATTTATAACAGACAATGACCAATTTGTCTTCTAGATTGTTGTATAAAACTCGAGCAATAATTTTAATCAACAAGATTTTGCAAGAATAAACAAATTTTTTGCAAGAGTTCAATCAATTTGCATGCATAGAAAATAGATTAAATGAAAAGAAACTATATATATTTTGATCCTTTAGATTGTTGGAATTTTATGCTATTTTCTAAAACATGCAATATCTTTACAAATTAAATTAAGATAAAACAACAATTATACTAGTATGTAACAACAATTATAATTAAAATAAAATAAAAGAATCTGGCCTGGGGAATGCAGTCGCGATGTCGCTGCCCTAAAGGATCAAAAGCTCGTCTCCTTGTCCAGACGTTGAATCGATCTTGTCCCCTAGCGGTAAAGGATCCCCCGGATTCACCAGCACTCAGCCCAGGACGGTGGGCAGAGCCTCTGCTCAAATGAAGAAGTTGCCCAAAAAAATAAAGATGAAAATTCTTTTAAACACTGAAGCCATTCTCACGAAGAGTAGTCTTCAGGTTTTCTTTTAAGATGAGAAAAGAAAAAATGAGTTGTGTCTGTTGCTATTGGAGTGAGGGTCTATTTATAGATTTAAAACCCAAGTTGTTGTAATCACTCCAACAGAAAATCTAAGCAGTTGAGATATTTTCTCAACCGATTTAGATTCTAAGACTTGATCAAAGTTGACTTAGTAAAATAAAATCTGAAATGAAAGCTTTTTCTTTTATTTTAATTCAAAAAATCCAACAAAATCTACATGGGGGTAGCCAGGGATTCATCGAAAATGACAAAGATAAGCTAGTACGCAAATTAAAGAAAAGTCTATATGGGCTGAAGCAGGCTTCTCGCTAGTGGTATCGCAACTTCGATTCTTTAATGGTGGATCAAGGTTATGTTCGGTCAGCGTCAAATCATTGTGCGTATGTCAAGAAGTTCAATTGTGATGATTTCATTATCCTGTTGATTTATGTCGATTATATGTTGATTGTTGAGAAAGACAAATCAAAGATTGAGAAGTTGAAGAAAGAGCTAATAAGTCTTTTGATATGAAGGACTTGGACCAGCAAGGCAAATTTTAGGGATGAAAATCTCTCGTGATCGGAAGATAAGATGTCTATGGGTATCATAGGAGGCTACATTCATAAGGTACCTCACAAATCATTTTAGAGTGAGTTCACGGCAGCGTCCCTCAACTGAAAAAGAGGAGGCAATTATGGCAGTTCTATATGATTAAGTTGTAAAAAGTTTGATGTATGCTATGGTATGTAAGGGGCCCGACATTGCACATACAGTTGGTGTTGTGAGTAGAGTTTTTGTTAGCCCCAGGAATGAGCACTGATCATCAGTAAAGTGGATCATGAGGTATCTTCGAGGGATGACGAAGGCCATCTTTTGTTTCGGTCCAGGATCAAATTGTGTATTATAGTTATACTGATTGGGTCGGAGACAGATGTGAGGAGATTCACATTAGGGTGCTTGTTAGTTTTGCAGGGGAAATTGTATCTTAGCAGTCGAAGCTGTATAAATGTGCCACACTCTCTACTACGAAAGCTTAGTACATAGTTGTCACAGACATCAGTAAGGAGATGTTGAGGGTGAAGCAGTTCTTGAGAGAACCAGGTCAGACTCAATAGGAGTATATTGTTCAGAGTGACAACAAGAGTGCCATGCTTCTTAGCAAAATACAAGTTTTCACTCGAAGTCAAAGCATATAGATACATGATATCATTGGATACAGGAAGTGCTCGATTAGAGAAAATTACCGCTTAATAAAATCCATATAGATGGGAATGGTGCAAAGAAGATGTCAAAGACATTGCCGAAGGAGAAGTAAGGAATGTTTCGGCGACTGGCCGGTATATATCAGTTCATGAGCTAGGTGATGAAATCTCCCTCTTTAGACTGGAGGAGAGATTGTTGGGATGGGGTCCAACCCAAAGCGGGCCAGTACATGGAGGCCCATTCCCACACCATTGTGGAAAGAATCCTGAGTCCAATCACAATTTAAAAAGAGAGTGACAACAAGAGTGCCATGCTTCTTAGCAAAATACAAGTTTTCACTCGAAGTCAAAGCATATAGATACATGATATCATTGGATACAGGAAGTGCTCGATTAGAGAAATTACCGCTTAATAAAATCCATATAGATGGGAATGGTGCAAAGAAGATGTCAAAGACATTGCCGAAGGAGAAGTAAGGAATGTTTCGGCGACTGGCCGGTATATATCAGTTCACGAGCTAGGTGATGAAATCTCCCTCTTTAGACTGGAGGAGAGATTGTTGGGACGAGGTCCAACCCAAAGCGGCCAGTATATGGAGGCCCATTCCCACACCATTGTGGAAGAATCCTGAGTCCAATCACAATTTAAAAGAGAGTGCGAAAAAGAGTGGGAGTGCAACGTGACTCGGACTCGCAGTTCAATCACGATTTGGAGAAATACTCCGAAAAGGATTTGGGGACTTAATTGTCTATAAAAATGCGTCATTAGTATAGCTAATAATTACAGCAAAAAACAGAGAGAAAATCTGAGAAAAAGGAAGAAGAAAAAGAGAGCCTCGTGCGAGTTTCTTCTTCGAGCCAGTAGAAAAAATGAAGGTTTGGAGAACCCGTGAAGGATTAAGTTCGGGCATTTGATCTTCTTAGAGGCGGATCGATACATTGTTGTAGCAATGGGTTAAGTCCGTAGCGGATTTTAAGTTGATGAGAGTTCAGTAAAGTGTCATTGATTTCTTCTTCTTGTATTCTTAATTCTCTTGGGTAGGCTTTTTGAGAGGTTGTGAAAGTAACTGAATGTTGTAATTTTTATTCTCATAGCGAATATTTGTTATTGCTTGCCTGATTTTCTCATAAGAGTTTTCATGTAAATCTCAGTATCTTTTGATAATTATTGTTTATTAGATATTCTTCATACTTTATCTAAATTGATATTTTAAATTTGATTAATAATTTCGCATTAAATTCATGGCCAATTAGTGGTGTCAAATCACATGACAGCTATTTGGTCTTAATCACAAGACTATATTTTAATATAATCTTGGCAGCCAATTCTTGTTTTTTTGCCAACATGAAGGAGGATACTGATGTAAGCAAAACTTCAATATATAAGGAAATATTTCTTGTATCCATAAACTCTACCGACTTGGTGAACTAATTAAAAATTGCATTTAAATTGCATTTGAATCAAGTTTCGAACTCAAAATGCATATTAATTGTAGGTATGCCATTTTCATCAAAGTATATCATACAAGCATTGCAAATAGTATAATTTACATCATAATAGTAGCATATTTTCATATGCAAATAATTAGGCAGAAGCAAAAAGAAAAGAGATTTAAATAAAAGATAACATAAATTTGGCGCATTGTATGCATCATGGCACTGTCTAAAAACCAATGGCAAAGATTTCTTTTATTTTTACATTTTTAACCTATAATAAGAAATCGAATTACTTGATTTTTTTTTTTTAGTATTTAGAGAAAACAAATAGCATGTTAAAATTCATACTCTAATGAATATGAGCCACCATTGTCATTAAATATGCTGATTGGTCTTCTCTGAAAATATAAATTGTAGCAATTTATTTGAGGAAAATAAACATTTACCAAAAATCATAAATGCCAATAAACTATTAGTAAATAAAAATAATTATAAGCTTCGTTTTTCTTACATTTTGAAAAATTAAATCAATTTCTGAAGTGGTAACTTTGTAAAATAGGCAAAGACTCGTTAGGGCTACTATAATATATAAAAATTTGTAAAGTATGAGTACTAAAATGCAATTAAACGAGAGGGGCCCATCTGAGTCGTCTCTTGCGAACGTATCAAATAATCAGACACCATGGTACAGCTCCCATGTGACCTCCATAATTCTCCCCCCACGGTCCAATCGCTTCGTGCCACGTATGTACCATCTCTGCTGATCCGCTGTTTGCTGTTTGCTTCTGGCACCGAAACGAGCAGCACGTACACCCAAAGATCCACACAAGATCCTTGTGGGACAGTTATCCACGTCAGCGGAGTGGGGGCCCACCTAGCATGGAGAGTGGCGCCAATGGACGCTAGGATCGATGCGGCGGGGATAAAAAGTGGTGCAGGCACCGCCCCGCCCCCAGGCCCCACCTTTGCGACGGTGCCTCGATCCGAGCGTCGCACTATAGGCTCTAGCGTCCCGAGTGTGGATCGAGTCACGGCCGGTGAGAATAGTAACGGACTGTGTTTCGACAAATTCTGAAAATTACATTTTTGTTCTGGGAGAGTGAGGGAGGGGGGCTAACGAGAAAAAAAATTGTTAAAATGTTAAATACTATTTATATTGGGTTTTAGGGATATAATAACCATATCTTTTAGAACGTAGAACGCTGGTGTATTAACTGTATATATTTTAAAATAACATATTTGTCCTAACTAAAATATAATAAAAAACATTGTCGATTATTTTAAATTTGATAGAAATTACAAAATGTTAATATAGTGTAGAATTGTTGACTCTTGATTTAATAAATGAGGGGTTTTTTTTTTTTTTTTACTTATTTCAACAAGGTTTTAATTCTATGGAACAATAATAACTTTCCTAAAAATCATTTATATGCATCTAAAATCTAAAGAAGAACTCATTAAGGATTTTGCTTCAAATTCGGGAGCTCCTCTCTCTATAAAAAATGAAGACAAAAAACAAATTAAGTATAGATAGAACCATAACCTAAACCTCCATTAAAATTGTCGGTCCTAATATTTTCAATCACTTTTAGTGGTTATTTAAATGAAAGTGATTTTTTTTATTTTTTTGAATAAGATCGTAAAGCAGTCTTAAATCTGAGACTTTTTATTTCTCATCTCTCTGCTCTTTTGCCACTGAGACAGACCTAAGTGATAAATAAAAGTAAATTTAAAAGTGGGAATGTGCCTTGCATTCCTGGTTTGATAAAATTTAGCTTAAAAGTCTGTTGAGATTTGAGTAAAAGAATCATAATTTGTGTTCTTTTTTCATCTCTTGAAAAATAATAAGTATAGTGTGATATTTTATGCATTTATTGTTATATTTAACAGTTCAATTCAAGATCAACATCCAACGGATCAATCACTTGAATGTCCTTTAATTAATGAACCATTTTTCGAATCATTTCCATAAATATTAATTGGTATGGTTTTTTAGTCAGTCTCGTATTAGTAATAAATCAGCAAGATAAATTATTCAACAAGTTTGTCTACTAATAATATTTATTAAAATGAATATTTCAACATAAGTAGTTTATTCAACATAAATACTTTATTATTCCTAAAATAAGAACGTTAGTTCAAAAAGACAGAGAATATATAGAAATTTAATAATTCTTGCAACACTTAACATTAGCATAAACAGACATAGTTACAAATTAATATAGAGTGAGATACCCATATAAAGAATCTCCTTAAGATAATTATATCCCTCCTACGGTGCTTACGAGATAATGGGTGCTGCTCTCCCAAGATACAACACTCCTTACGTGTGCTGCGTAGCACTTTGAAAAATCACGTACAATCGAATCAAATTTCACTCGTACATTTCACTTTTCCAAAGAACGAAAGTAGAAAAAAGACATAAGCTAAAATCAAAATTTATACAGAGTTCTGAAAGGAATTCAATAAAATTTTCTTGAAATCATTTATTCATCTTTTTCTCATATGAAATAAAACTAATAATAATTGTTTAGATTTTAGTGATTCTATATTAAGATTTTTTATAAGTATTTATTATTTTTGTGAGAAATATTTATTTTAATATCTTTATAAATCCTACTAGATAGTTTATATTATTAATTATAAAGCTAGCTGTATTCCTTCTTAAAATAATCACAACCACATTATCATTTTCAATAGAGAGTTAATAACAAATGCTACGTAGAGGAAAATTGATAGAAATTAAAGAGAGACATGAATATATAACAAATGTTCTTTTTTGAAGGAGAATAACACCAAATTTTATTCGAAAACCCAAGAACAAAAAAAATTGTGCAAACTTTTTATCAACTACAAATTCTCTCTTTTTTCACTCTATTTCTTTTTGTTTTTTCATTACAAAATATTGACTATGTCTCTTCTTTTATAAGTAAAGCAATACAAATTCAACTAAAAATCAAACTTCTGTTTCTAATATAATACTTATTTTATTAAAAGAAAATAAGAAGCTTTTAAACTAATCCTAATGCAATTATGCCTCTAAAACTAAATTTTAGAAACTCCAAAATCTAAGTCAACTCAAAATTTGACTTTTCTATTTTCATGAGGATTTAAATTACAATTTCTAACATCCTCTCTTAATCAAATCATTCATGAACATTTGTCGTCTTTAATTTTATATCGCAATTAAACTCCTCTTTTTTTATAAAGTATTGAGATTCTTCATGTTCATGTGCGACGTAGACATACAGATACACCAGTCCGGCGAGTAAAGCGTATCAAACTAGGGCAAGTGAAAAGAGCACAGAAGAGACCGATGAAAACATGGATGGAGGTAATACGACAAGATATTGAGCCTAAAGGTCTTAGTGAAGACATATTGCTTGACAGGAATGAGTAGAGAAAGCTGATTCATGTGCCCGATCCGGCGTAATTCTCTTTAGGTTCATGTAGCCTCCCCCAAATATTTGGGACAAATAGCTTAGTTGTTATTATATTGAGATTTTTCTTTAAACTTTAAACTTTTATATCTTCTTTTATAATAACGAAAAATATTTTTACCTCTTCCTCCAAATCTTTATTTTTGTTGTTAGATTTTATCTTGAATTTTTCTTAACTGTGACTTGTTGGAATTGAAGACTATGAAAGGCGAATCTTCGAGCTGAATTATGGTGAGATCCGTTGATCAAATCAACTGGATGATGGTTGGAGTGTGTTCTCCTTCCATTGGGGATGAACGTGGTATATTCACATGTTCAATTCCGACTTCGAATGAATGAGATATTCAAGTCCAAAGATTGCCTAATTCAAAGCCAAAACGGGACTAAAGGTAGCTAAAAGCATTTAGTCCCACATTGGCCATGGGATGAAAGTTTGTGGTGTATATATAGAGAAAATTGAGAACAAAGGGCGTGCCCTTTGGGTGCTTGAAGTTTTTCGCGCGCGGAAAGGAGGGAATTATGCTCGCACATGCGTGCGTGCGCGCGCCGCTGGCGGCGGCCGGCCGGCCTCGGGCTCGGGCTCGGGACCGGGTTTGGGTTTGAATTTGGGTTTGGGTTCCTACCTGGCCTGGTTCTTTTTGCACCGGGTGTCGCGGGTATGGGTTACTCCGCTACCCGAACCAAACCCGCCAACAGTTGCGAACCTGTTGGACTGCCAAAGGTTGCAAACCAGACCCGCTCCCGCCAACGGTTGCGTACCAATTGGACTGCCAACGGGTGCAAACCAGTTGGACTGCCAAAGTTTGCGAACCATTGGACGCCCAAAGGTTGAAATGGTTGGGTCGAAAGGTTGCAATCTTTCAGTCCTGTTGGCCCCTCTTGAAGTGCTATATAAAGCACTCCAAACTCTCAATTGAAAAACACAGAAAACACCAACAACAATCTTTCTTTCTCTATCTAAGTTCTGAAGCTCTGCGTTCTGAACTGGCGGTGAAGTTCTGAAGCGACTTCCAACGTGAAGCGGGAAATCCGTAACTCAGTTTCCGAAGCGACTTCCAAGAAGATTCTGCAAAATTGTTCTGAAAGAGGAATCAGAAAATTCAACATATTCTTTTATAAGAATTGTTGTCTGAATCTGGTACTTCTGAAGAAATAATATTCTTCAACATTCCATCGTCCTCAACAGTGGGTGCTCCTCCAGAGAGTAAAGGCAAATATTCAATTGAAATTTGTCCTTGTACCGTTGCTTCAACGATCCTGTGAAGGTACTGGTTGACTACGGTTCGACCGTACGGTGAATTGGTAGTGCTATCCAAATACCGTGAAAGAGTGTTGTATCTTGGGAGACCAGCGTCCATTATCCCGTTAACACCGGTGCGGGGGACGTAATTGTCTTAAGGAGATTCGCTTTAAGCGTACCTCACTCTAAATACTGTATAAGTGGATTAAGTCCTTTATACAGGGGATATACTTTACAGTATATCGAGACTGACTTAGATTCAGTCTAATTGGTGCTTTAACCAAGGAAGGAAATTGAAAGGTGGTTCTTAAATTAAGGAACGTTCTATCGAACGGAAAACCTCCCACCTGATATTTGCCGACCTGGCCAATTAGATTGTTGATATCTCAGTGATCTTGATTAGTTGTCAGATTGATTCTTGTTAAGCAGAATACCCAACAATCTTAAGACAATTATCATTGAAGTTTCTTACTTCTGTTCTGCTTGAACTTGCAGAAAAATGTCTGAGACTAATCAAGATAGCTCTAGTAAGGCACCAAACATGCAGCTACAAGCTTTGATGCCAACTCCACTTCCTGACCCGAAGCCGGAGAAGCCAGGAAATTTGATGGCACAGAATTCAAGAGGTGGCAACAGAAGATGCTCTTCTACTTGACCACTCTTCATCTGGCCAGATTCCTGCAAGAAGATCCACCAGAGCCTGCAACTGATGTATGGACTCAATGTGACTTCCTTTGCTGAAATTATATTTAAATGGACTGGATGACTCTCTTTACATGTCTACAGTCCTGTCACAACGGCAAAGAAGTTATGGGCCAGTCTTGACAAGAAGTACAAGACTGAAGATGCTGGTACCAAGAAGTTCGCCGTAGTACGATTTCTGAAGTACAAAATGGTGGACAGCAAGACTGTAATCAGTCAGGTGCAAGAGTTCCAACTTATTTTGCACGAGATAGAAGCCGAAGGTATGATTCTTCCTGAAACTTTTCAGGTGGCTACTATCGTGGAGAAACTCCCACCTGCGTGGAGAGATTTCAAGAACTACTTTAAGCACAAGCGAAAGGAGTTAAAGTTGGAAGATCTCATTGTGAGGCTTCGTATCGAGGAGGACAACCGCAAGTCCGAGAAAAGGAGCAGTAAGAACTCCTACGAAGCAAAAGCCAATGTGATCGAAGACTCAAAGGGGAAAGCGTCTACTTCCAAAGACTTAAAGCGGAAGAAGACTTCCCAGGGGTACAAAGGCAAGGCCCAGAGGTAAGAACATGCGCTTCAAAGGAACCTGCTACATCTGCAACAAAGAGGGGCATAAGGCGAATGAATGTCGCAGCCGCCTCATAAAGAACAAGAAGAGCCACCCACAGGCGAACATGACCAACCATGAATCACCAAGTCTTTCAGCTGTGGTGTCAGAAGTGAATCTGACAACCAACAATAAGGATTGGTGGGTAGACACGGGATCTACTCGGCACATCTGCTCGGAGAAATTGTTATTCTCAGAATATCAAATACTAGAGCAAGATGAGCAACTATTCATGGGGAATTCAGCCGTCTCAAAGGTTGAAGGAAAGGGCAAGGTCATCCTGAAGTGGACATCGGGGAAAGAGCTTACTCTTAACGATGTGCTTCATGTTCCAGACATCCGCAAGAATTTGATCTCCGGATCAATACTTAGTAAGAAAGGATTTAAAATGGTTTTTTGAATCCGATAAATTTGTACTTACTAAGGGAGGGATGTATGTGGGAAAGGGTTATCTTGTTGATGGACTTTTTAAAGCCAATGTTACAGTGGTAGATAAAAAGTCTGTGTATTTGTACCCAAAGCTTATCAATAAAAGAAATTCTTCTGTTTATTTGATTGAGTCTCCTTTTGTGTGGCATGCTAGATTAGGGCATGTAAATTACAAGTCTTTGAAGAACTTGTCTAATCTGGGATATATTCCTAAACTCAACTTGAAAGAAATTCGCAAGTGTAAGGTTTGTGTTGAGGCCAAGTTGGCGAAAAATTCATTTCACTCAATTGATCGAAATACAGAACCTTTAGGGTTAATTCATAGCGATCTGTGTGACTTGAAATTTATGCCAACTAGAGACGGTAAAAAGTATTTCATTACTTTTATCGATGACTGTACAAGATACTGTTATGTGTATCTTTTAAACAGTAAGGATGAGGCAATAAATATGTTATAACATATAAAGCCGAAGTTGAGAATCAACTCAACAAGAAAATCAAGATTCTAAAATCCGATAGAGGCGGAGAATATGAATCAAATGATTTTAGTGAGTTATGTGCTAGTTTTGGTATAATACATCAAACTACAGCACCATACACTCCTCAGCAGAATGGAATTGCTGACGGAAGAACAGAACTTTGAAGGAGATGATTAATTCTATGCTCGTAAGTTTTGGAGCTCCGCAGAACTTCTGGGGGGAAGCTCTATTAACTGCAAATTATATTCTAAATAGAGTACCCCCAAGAAACTTAGTCTTATACCATTCAAGTTATGGCATGGAAGGACACCTTCCTACCATTACCTCAAAATGTATGGGTGCCTTGCAAAGGTGCTGGCACCATTTCCTAAAAAGACTAAGTTGGGAGCAAAAACTATGGACTGCATATTCATAGGCTATGTCTTGAATAGTAGTGCCTACAGATTTCTGGTTCATAAATCAAAAATACCAGATATTCATGTAAACATGATTGTCGAATGTAGAGATGTTGTGTTCTTTGAAGATATTTTTCTATATAAACGGGAAGCAGATAAGACTTCTGGGAAAAGAACACACGAGATGGGGTTCAGGGACGAAAGTTCCGAGGAACCAAATGTTAATGCGGAAACTGAACCAAGAAGAAGTCAGAGATCTAGAATCTCAAAATCTTTTGGTCCAGATTTCATAGCATACGCTATTGAGAGCGAACCTCAAACATTTAAAGAGGCTATGTCAACCCCAGAAGCACAAATGTGGAAAGAAGCTATAAATAGCGAAATAGAATCCATACTAAGTAATCATACTTGGGAATTGGCAAACTTGCCTCCTGGCAGTAAACCAATTGGGTGTAAGTGAATTTTCAAACGAAAATTAAAACCCGATGGATCTATCGATAAGTACAAGGCTAGATTAGTAGCCAAGGGTTATCGACAAAAAGAAGGACTTGACTATTTCGATACTTATTCACCAGTAACAAGAATAACGTCCATTCGGATGTTAATTGCAATTGCAGTATTGCACAACTTAGATATCCATCAAATGGATGTCAAGACTGCATTCTTAAATGGTGAATTAAGTGAAGAGATATATATGGAGCAACCAGAAGGATTTAAAGTCAAGGGCCAAGAACACAAGGTGTGTAAATTGGTAAAATCCTTATATGGTTTAAAGCAGACTCCAAAACAATGGCATGAGAAATTTGATAGTGTCATGATCAAAGATGGATTCACTATCAATGAATGCGATAAGTGTGTTTACACGAAAACAGTTGGAAACGCATGTATCATTGTTTGTCTTTATGTAGACGACATGTTGATACTTGGGACTAATATTGAGATTATTAAGTCCACTAAAAGAATGTTATCCAACAGTTTTGATATGAAGGATCTGGGGGTTGCTGATGTAATTTTAGGAATTAAAATTACTAGAACACCAGATGGAATCAGTCTATCTCAATCTCACTACGTGGATAAGATGATAGAAAGATTCAAGGATCATAGGATAAAGAAGAATACAGATCATTTTCTCCCACACGTCCACCTTCATAAGAATACAGGATCTGGAATACGCCAGTTGGAGTATTCTCAGGTTATCGGAAGTCTAATGTATTTAATGAATTGCACTAGACCCGATATTGCTTACGCTGTAAGCAAGTTAAGTAGATACACTAGCAATCCTAGTGATCTACATTGGACCGCTCTACTATGAGTATTGGGTTACGTATCACATACCAAGGAATATGCCTTGAGATATGGACAGTATCCACCTGTACTGGAAGGATACAGTGATGCTAATTGGATTGCAGATTCTGAGGAATCAAAATCAACTAGCGGATACGTATTTACTCTAGCAGGAGCAGCGGTATCGTAGAAATCTTCTAAGCAAACATGTATTGCCCGTTCCACTATGGAATCGGAATTCATAGCCTTAGATAAGGCTGGAGAAGAAGCAGAATGGCTTCGACAATTCTTAGAAGATATACCATTATGGCAAAAGCCAGTGCCCGCTATATGTATACACTGCGATAATCAAGCAGCTATATCTAGGGCACAAAATGTTATATACAACGGTAAGTCTAGACATATTCGTCGTAGACATAATACCGTGAAGCAGTTGCTCTCAAATGGAATTATCTCTATTGACTTTGTATTGTCAAAGGATAATTTAGTGGATCCGCTTACTAAAGGTTTAAGTGGAGAGCGTATAAACTGCGCATCGAGGGGAATGGGTGTAAAATCCTAACCTTACCGAATCAGCTTAATGGAAACCTCACTTAGCGACTGGGGATCCCACGGACTAAGTTCAAGAGGAAAAACTAGTTATAATTGACTCAGCAAGTAAGCACTTGGGAGCTTGACTCCAATCCATTCCTAAGGTGCACATAAGTGCTTTTCTACAAGTGGGTTAAGGATAAGCTTAACACTTTTAATGATGCCTATATCTTGTTACTAAACAAGTGGAGTAGAGTAGACTACTCTTAATAGGTCCATCACCTATGTGAGTATAGAGTTGGGTCGGCTCTTTGGGTATTTCTATGGAGGCTGTTATTCCCTAAAGATACTCTCTGAAACCAAGAATGTCCAGGGCCAAAACAGACACAACCGAGAACCAAAGTTGATTTGGAAAGTTACTGTGTGAAGCTTGTTGACTTGGCTTACACTAATGGCTAACAGTTCAAGACCTAGTTCACTGATTAGCCAGTAAGTCCGATAAAGCTTTCGCTATGGAAGGTTCAAGACCTAGTTCACCTATCCTTATGCAGTTTCTTTTCTCAAGTACCTTTCACAATAGAGTCAGTCTCTTTGTGTGTCATTTCCTTGAATCTCCATTCATTGTGGGGGATTGTTGGAATTGAAGAATATGAAAGGCGAATCTTCGAGCTAAATTATGGCGAGATCCGTTGATCTAATCAACTGGATGATGGTTGGAGTGTGTTCTCCCTCCATTGGGGATGAATGTGGTATATTCACATGTTCAATTCTGACTTCGAATGAATGAGATATTCAAGTCCAAAGATTGCCTAATTCAAAGTCAAAACGGGACTAAAGGTAGCTAAAAGCATTTAGTCCCACATTGGCCATGGGATGGAAGTTTGTGGTGTATATATAGAGAAAATTGAGAACAAAGGGCGTGCCCTTTGGGTACTTGGAGTTTTCGCGCGCGAAAAGGAGGGAATTATGCTCGCACATGCGTGCGCCGCCGCTGGCGGCGGCCGGCCGGTACCGGTGCCGGGGCCGGGCTCGGGCTCGGGCTCGGGACTGGGTCCGGGTTTGGGTTTGGGTTTGGGTTCCCTACCTAGCCTGGTTCTTTTTGAACCGGGTGTCGCGGTATGGGTTACTCCGCTACCCGAACCAAACCCGCTCCGCTACCCGATCCGCTTCAGCCCACCCGCCAACAGTTGCGAACCTGTTGGACTGCCAAAGGTTGCAAACCAGACCCGCTCCCGCCAACGGTTGCGTACCAGTTGGACTGCCAACAGTCGCGAACCAGTTGGACTGCCAAAGGTTGCAAACCAGTTGGACTGCCAAAGGTTGCGAACCAGTTGGACGCCCAAAGGTTGCAATGGTTGGGTCGAAAGGTTGCAATCTTTCAGTCCTGTTGGCCCCTCTTGGAGTGCTATATAAAGCACTCCAAACTCTCAATTGAAAAACACAGAAAACACCAACAACAATCTTTCTTTCTCTATCTGAGTTCTGAAGCTCTGCGTTCTGAACTGGCGGTGAAGTTCTGAAGCGACTTCCAGCGTGAAGCGGGAAATCCGTAACTCGGTTTCCGAAGCGACTTCCAAAGAAGATTCTGCAAAATTGTTCTGAAAGAGGAAACAGAAAATTCAACATATTCTTTTATAAGAATGTTGTCTGAATCTGATACTTCTGAAGAAATAATATTCTTCAACCTTCCATCGTCCTCAATAGTGGGTGCTCCTCCAGAGAGTAAAGGCAAATATTCAGTTGAAATTTATCCTTGTACCGCTGCTTCAACGATCATGTGAAGGTACTGGTTGACTACGGTTCGACCATACGGTGAATTGGTAGTGCTATCCAAATACCGTGAAGAGTGTTGTATCTTGGGAGACCAGCGTCCATTATCCCGTTAGCACCGGTGCGGGGGACGTAATTGTCTTAAGGAGATTCGCTTTAAGCGTACCTCACTCTAAATACTGTATAAGTGGATTAAGTCCTTTATACAGGGGATATACTTTACAGTATATCGAGACTGACTTAGATTCAGTCTAATTGGTGCTTTAACTAAGGAAGGAAATTGAAAGGTGGTTCTTAAATTAAGGAACATTCTATTGAACGGAAAACCTCCCACCTGATATTTGCCGACCTGGCCAATTAGATTGTTGATATCTCAGTGATCTTGATTAGTTGTCAGATTGATTCTTGTTAAGCAGAATACCCAACATGACTTAGGTGCTCATCTTTTATATTCTTTTCTTTTGCCATGATGATATCCACTTCTCATTTTGGTGATCTTGTCTTCAATTTGATGATATCTCATTTTTTTGCTTGTACTTTGATGATCTCCATGTCATCTTCAAGGGTTATCTTCACTTTGTAATTTTCTCTCTTCTTCTTATACGAATGTTTGATTTCCTCTAGCGCCAAAATAGGTATCACTGTTTTCATTTTGTTGTTATAACTGAATTTTTTTCATGAATTTTCTTTTTCTTCTTGTCCTTTTTTTATGTCTCTTCTTCTTCACCGTCTTCTCTTTTTCCTTTTTCCTCTTCCTCTTTCTTTCCTTCTAGCAGTTCTATTTCTTCTTGCCGTTCTCTTTTTTCTCTATCCGTAATCTTTTATTCTTTTTTTTTTCATATTTCACGAGTATCTCTTCTTTTGGACTCTTTAGTTACTTGAACTTCATCCATCTCCTATTTTAAGTCTTGAGCTTCTTAAATTTTTCTATTTATTTTTTTAAACTCTTTAGTTTTTTTGAGTTATCTCTAACTTCTTTATTTTTTTTGTCTTCCGTAAAATATTTCAAGCACACTTTGTTGTTTCATCAGTAATGATGTCAAAAGCTTCTACATCAACTGCACGATATATTAAGAGCTTCAGCATATTGTTCTTTTTTGTTAAGATCCTCTCAGTTGGATTTAATTTGTCTTCATCTTTTTACTTCTCCTTGTAACATTTTTTCACGATCTCCCCAAACGATTTGTGAGATCAAACTTTCTTCATCTTGATACTTCAACTCTTATAGTTGTTTTGTGTAAGATAAGGAACGACAAGTTAAAATCACCGGTTAGCCATCAGACTTTTTAACGCCTTCTTCTTTGCACGTCGCGAGCACGAACCAAACTCTAATGTCACTGTTATTTTTTGAAGAACGAATAACACCAAATTTTATTTGAAAACTTAAAACCTAAAAAAAAAAATTATTCAAACTTTTCTCAACTACAAATTCTCGCTCTTTTTCACTCTTTTATTTTAAAATTTTTCTCCTTTACAAAATATTCACTATGCCTTTCATAAGCAAAACAGTACAAATCCAACTCAATTAAACTCATATTTCTAATTTAATACTTAATTTATTAAAAAATAAAAAAACTCCTAAACTAATTCTGATGCATCATGACTCTAAGACTAAATTTTAAAAACTCCAAAATTCTAAACCAACTCAAGATTTGATATTCTTATTTTCACGAGGATTTGAATTACAATTTCGAGCAAAAAAGTCATTGTGGTTTTGTAAAAAAACTACAAAAATTCATAATAGTCTTATTATTAAGGAGGTGTTTTCTGTTAATGTGCAAAAAGACAAACGGGAGAATTTGGAGTTGCCTTCTCGCTTGAAGGCCCCATTCCGCAACGAAAACAGACGCCGATTGAAAAGGTGAGGCATGAGTTTCGCAATTTAAAGAAAAAGGCAAGACAAAGCTGCAAAAATAATTGAGAAGGCGACGGAGTTTTCTGTTTGTTTTTGTTCTCCGCTGGAGGGGAAATAAATAAATAAACCGCGAGTGATCCACGTGATGCGCCTCGTGAGGGAATGAAGCGCCGTTTTCTCACGGAGGCCAAATGACATCAGAGCCCTTGGCAACCCCCTCAAATTTCTCCTCTCTTTTCTTTTTTTCTTTTTTTTTTTGCTAATTTTGAAATTTCGAAAATTTATTGTGAAACAGGAATTTCTTATTTTTGCTAATTTGAAATATTTGCAGCCTTTAATTTGCCAATGTGTATGATAAAATAAAATCTTAAAATCATCAAGAATAAGAGGAAATATCTTCTTTGTACTCTATTTTAATAACAAAATGTAAAAAAAAATTAAAATATCTCTATTTTAGCTTTTAATTACGATTATGACCGCAACTGATTGCGACTGTGACTGCGATTTTGTGAAACTGTGATGTGATTGTGACTTTTAGACTGCTGTGATGTGATTGTGACTTTTAGACTGCGACTTTATCAGAACTAAATTTTGTGAGAAACTGCTACTTTATTAGAGTTTCGACCGCAACTGCAGCTTAAAGACTGCGAGTCACAGTTCTCACATAAAATACTTCATTTTTAAGAATAGCTTTGAAGTCGTCGTGTCCTCATGATCATGCTTACAGCTCTTATATCCATACTCCTTGTTATGAAGATTGTAACCATCTCTTCTTTTACAGTGCAACTCTCCTCTAAAACCCTAATTCCTCTAAAAACGAAATCAAGTCATGAGTCGCATTACTTGAGTCACAATTTTCACATAAAAAACATTGCGACCATTTCAGCATCGTCACCATCCAGCGAAAACCAAATCAAAAACTCAAAACTTTAAATCTCAAAAAATCGTCACAAAAACTCAAATTCATCACAAAATGATCGATAAAAACCGTGAAAATGAAAAAAAATGAATAAAAACAAAAAAAACTAATTAGCCATATCTTAAAAAAAATAAATAAAATAAATATGCGTTAGTTATATGATAGAATTCAATTTGAAATAAAACACGCTAGTGACGTGAATTAAATGATAGAATTCAATTTGAAATAGAACACGCTAGTGACGTGAATTAAGACTGAGATCAAAATAAATTTATAATTGATAATTTTTCTAAATTAATTGAAAAAAAATCCAAAACCAAAAATTTCTGCAAATTAAAATCCCAGTACTCAAAATCTGAATCCGATAAAAGAGTGAACTTCAATTTTTTGATCGATCTTTAAAATTGAATTTAAATCCCTATTGCATCCAATAGAAGAAGTATACCCCAATCCTACATTCCTTTATATTCCTCGTATACAAACTAGACGGGGCAGAAAATAGTATTTATATTATATTATATTTTACAAACAACAAAAAATATATTAAAAAAAAGGTTAAACCCAAAATTCTACATCCTTCTCAATAACAACCCAAACAGAGGAGATAGTCCACTACATTCTACTTGCACATCTTGAAAATTACAAAAAAAAAAAAAGAAAAAAAAAAAGAGAGAAAAAATTAAAGGCTAATTTCCACCCTAGTCTTTTTCTCCCCGAACAAAAAGAGCTTTTTGCTTATTTTCCGAATTATAATAACATATTTATAACCAGGCCCCTCATCTTTCTCTACATTACAGAACAAGCATTCGGATTCTCATCACTGAACATTTGAGGGGGATACGGATACGGATACGCATACTCCACTGGGTATCTAGGATAGTAGTAATACAACTCATTCTTCTTCTGCTCCACCTTCACCCCACCGCCGGCCGCCGCGGCTGCTGCCAATGCGGCAGCCGCCACCGCCGCCTCGTCAGGAACCCCTTCTTTCTTCTCTTTCTCGTCCCCACCCCCGCCGCCACCGCCGCCGCCTTCTTTCTCCGTTTTCTCCCCCTCGGGCTTCTCTTCAGCCGCCTTCTCCTCTTTCGGCTTCTCTTCGGACGCCTTCTCCTCCTTCGGCTTCTCCTCCTCCTTCGCCTTCGCCTTCTCTTCGTCGGGCTTCTTCTCCGGCTCGGTCTTAACGATGACCGCGTGCTTGCCGGTCCTCTTGTGCACGTACTCGACGAGCTTCGGAGGCTCGAACACTCCTTTCACTGTCACCTGTGAGGCCTTGAGCTCAGGCTCCGCAGATTGCACACCTGAAAAGTTTTTGAACTGAATGTGAACATTTGCTTGCTCATTAGCAAAATATTACAATGAGTTCGCATCTAAAATCCTAATTAAAAATGATATATATATTTTTAAAATGGAAGTGTACAATGTGCTGCAGCAGCAACCAATCGAGAACTCGAGCGAGAATGGAAGCAGATGGAATCTTGGAACAGTGGTGTTCATTAAAAAAATTAAAAACAAGTCCCTTGTTTTTATTAATTATTCTGACCACACCCCATCAACATTTTTAAATTGATAAAAAATATATCAATAAAAGGACATCACAGAGCCATTACAAAACAAAATTTGCGTAGTTGCGTGCCAAGCATTCTCTTAAAAGTAAAGTAGGCATCTGTGCTAATAGTTCAACAACTCAAAGAATTGACCCAAAAAAGCACAAAATTATTAAATTTATCCAAATAAAGCTAAATTTTTTTTAAAGAAAATTCAGAAAGAAATTTGAACCTTTCATTTTGAGAATCCTCTTCTTGATCTCTTGAGCGCAGGCCTCACAATGCATGTGCACTTTCAGCACCACTGCAACCACAACAGGCTGTACACAAACAACAAATTTTACGTTTAGAACCTTAAACCCTCCAACGTTTTAAATCGACCCTCGTAAAGCTGTGGAAAACTTTATAACATTCCAAAAAATTGATATTTTTCTTTTTTTTGCAAAACTGACCTCTTCTTCTCTTCAACCTTGGGCTTCTCCTCTTCTTCTTCTCTTCTTCCTTCTTCTCTTCGACCTTCGGCGGCGGTAACGGAGTCAAGAGCTCGACTTTCCGACCCGTTTCTTCTGCACCCGATCCACCACCTTCAGCGGATCCTCCGCCGCCTTCTTCCCCTTCACCACCACCTTTTGGTCCTGCAGTCCGTCCTCACATCCTCCACACCTTCCAAAAAAAAAAACCCAATTTTCATTTCAATATTTTTTTAAAGGCCGACGGCTGAAAGATAAAATTTGAAACCAGGCGGCTTTGTGTAATTTTTACCGTCAAAGCCTTTCAGGCAACGCTTGACCTTGCGGGCGCAGCCCTCGCAATGCATGAACACTCGCATCTCGATCTCCTCTGGCGGCGAGGGTGGCGGCGGGTTGGCGGCGCTGCCGCCTCCGCCGGCGGGGCGTCGCCGGATGGCTTCTCCTTCCCTTCTTTCTTGGGCTCCTCCGCCGGCGCTTTTGCGGCAGGCTCCTCCACCGCCTTCGGTTTCTCGTCCTCCGCCTTCTTCTCTTCTTCTGGCTTTTTCACTTCCTGCAAAAAAAAAAAAAAAAAAAAAAATGGAAAATTTTAGGAAACACCCTGGTTTAAAAAACACAGTTTTTATTTATTTATTAGGAGTTAAAACAAAAAAAAAACGGAGCTGTTTTGGTTGCTCTTTTTTTCCCTTCCTAAAAATACTGAAAAAGGAAACTGTAGGAAAGCCCCTGTAATAAAGACGAATTATAAGAACAACTCTATTGAGAAAAGAAATTAAAATAAGAGGCTTTGAATTAGAACTACCCAAAAAAAAAGAGCTTTAGATAATGAAAAACTAAATGAAAAATTTGTACACAAACCCATAAACAAAAATTACATTGCAAACAAAAAAAACCCAATTTTTATTTGATTGAGACCCCAGCGCAATATCTTTACCCAAAAAAAAAAACAGGGGAAATTCTTTTTGCAGCTTCAATTTGAGAGACACAAGAAAAGAAAAGAGAAACAAAGAACAAAAATATTAAAATTGCAGAAGAAGAACAGAGAACAGACCTCCCCCATTGATGACTCGAAGAGTTACTGTTGAGCTCAAACTCACTCCTTCTAGCCTCCTCTTCTTCTCAGCCTCCTCTCCCACTTTAAGAGAGAGATGTGGGCTTTTATTACGGAGACACGTGCCACTGCACGTGCCACTGCCTGCCACGTGTTACTCCTCCTTCGTTCTTCTTGCCTCTTACACTCCTCCGCAGGCACGCCCTGACTCCACGATCTATCCTGGTCCGGCAGTAAGCAAAACAAAAATAACCCGAGACAGTTATTCTCTGCTAACCTGTTCCGGCTGACACACGGCTTAACGGTGTTCGACTGGGAATCCTCAATTGAATCGCCTAAACATAACGGCTAAATCCAGATTTATCTTGCACCCAGAAATGAACCAATGACATTAATAGTGGGCCCGGCATCGGTGTCTCTTGGAGTTCATTTGTCGGTCTGTTTCTTGCGTGGGGTTTTCCAACAGAGGACGGGTAACTGAGGATGAGCGAATAATAAATACAGAGTTATTTCAGAAATTAAGGGGGGAGGAATCTCCAGCTCAGCTCCCAGCCCTCAGAATTAATGTGTAGTGCAAATTTAATGTATGTCTCATATTATTTTGTCTTATTGTGAATTTTTACTTTTAGTTTTGACTTTTTCTTCCTCTACTTTTAGTTTTAATCTTTTCCTGTTTGGTTAAGGGTGGAAGTGAGGAAGTGAAGAAGTGAGGAAGTGGTAATAGTTCCCTTTAGAACTTGGGAATTGGTTAGTAAGTTTTCTGCTGTGTTTGAATGTTGTTGGGAAGTATAGTTTGAAAAATGTTATGTCTTTTCCGGTGTTTGGATGGTAATGTGGAAGTGAAAGTGGAAAAGTTGATTACAAAGTTGACCGCAAAATAATATTAAATTAAAAATTAATTAAGAAAAATAAATTGGACTGTAATTAGAATGCAAGTGAGATTTACATGAGCAAAAAATTAACTGTTTTGTGCTACAACTTATTACAAATGAGATTTATATGACCACAAAATTAACTGTAGCACTCTGAAAGTGAGGAAAACGTTGTGTAAAGGAGAAAAAGAGAGAAGGAAAAAACGTTTTCCATTTTCCTTTTCTGGTGTTTGGATGAACAGCGGAAATGAGAAAAGACATACACTTTCCCTTCACTTCCACCCAATTCCTTGAATCCAAACAGCCCCTCGCATACTTTGATAGTGATTCTAAGGTGGCGAAAAGAAATTGGTTGTTGGAAAATAATTTGATTGGAAATTGCTGTTCTAATTGTGTATCTCATGCTTGTTTTCTTTTGGGTAATTATAATTAACTTTGTTTGTTGATGCAGACAAGAAAATGAAAATATCGGCTAGATCTCATTCTAGTGTCAATAAATTCTGAAGAAGCCTTCATGTAGAGATAATACACGAATCCACAAGTAAACAATTCGAATTTACGAGAAAAAAATAACAACTGAAATTCACAAGTAATTTAAGGGGGAAAAAAAACTCTATTGAATTTAGCAAAATATTGTGTACGAAACAAAAAATACCATAATCTTTAAATAGATTTTAAAAGTTGTAATCTAACTTAACTACTAAAAAATAAAAATAATTTGGAATCTAATTGGAACCGAAAATGAATCCTAAATAGAACCTGAAATATTGTCGGTGACAGTTCTAGTCGACTAATGTTAGGACTAGTCGACTAACGAGAAGTTTAGAAAAAATTTTCAACTTTCTATTATACAAAATTAGCCGACTACTAAGATTTAATTAATCGACTAATAAACTCTAGTCGGCCAATATTTAAAACATGTGAATATTAATGAATCTGCTGGGCTGTATTAGCTTCCCTGTTGTCTCAATCTGCTACATCATTTGTACTTTAAATTTGTACACAAGGCTTTCTGTAACCCATGGATGTAAATGTTAACAACTATTCAAAACAGAAGTGCAGGTTACAAGAAAAGTGTTTAACACTTTAATTGCATGTTCAATTCACCATAAGAGGGAGGCCAAACTTGGTTCACACAGTAAACGTGAGGGATTCTTCCCTGGTTACAGCTCTTCTGCATTCTGCAGCTAACTCTCAGCATTGTTGTGTGACAAAATACTCTCTCTAATAATGCAATGCACCTTGCAAGAAGTGCCAACTAATTAATTAAGCAAAAACCCTAAAGTTTCTTCTTTGAACTCTATATTTTACTACTCAAAGTCATTACTCTTTTTTATTTTACTGGCCAAAATGATGGGCAAGCAAAGGTGCAATAAAGTTTGGCACTTTACCACATGTTTGAGGTACACCTAGGAGTACGAATGATGGTGACACTACTTAGTTAGATCCAAGCCCTAAGATTTTTAATCAATTAACAAATGAGAGAGCTTCAAGTCTCGAGGGCTCTGACACACAGTATGTTGTGATTAGATTCTTTAATTAGCCACAGCCCCCTGATTCCTAATGGTAAAAATTATGATTTTAACTCAGTACACTGCATGGTTTTATGGCGACTACCTACTGTTACTGTAGTTGGAGATGAAGAGGCACATGCAATTGCACATGAATAGAGAATGTTGTTCTTGGATCAAATCATATGCACATGGTGACCTATAATTTGAGGGTGAGTTTGCTCTCTCTCTCTCTCTCTCTCTCTCTCTCTCTCATAGTTTCCCCCACCCCCCACCCCCCCCCCCCCCCCCCCCCCCCCCCCCAACAACCCCACACACACACACCCACACACCCACCACCACCAAACTGATTCAACTACCAATGGGTGGGTGGGTGTTGTCATAGGGTTGTTGAAGTGAGAGACCCAAGTGGAGCTAACTGTAACAAGCCCATATGGACTGAAAGTGCTGGAGAGAATTTGGAATAATTAGTGGAATATTCAAATTTTTTATCTTTCTACCCAGTTTGGAGAATAAATTTTCACTTTCAATAAAGAAGGAAAAAGAGAGCGCTAGGTTTCCGAGTTTGGACAGAACACAGAACACTCAACTGATCATAGATTTCAGGAGGAACATAATAATATTACTCAGCTTCCTGAAAAATAAAGAGTGGAGACTTGCCTTCTGTTTTTTTCACAGAGAGAGAGAGAGAGAGAGAGAGAGAGAGAGAGAGAGATAAGTGTTGGAGGAGAGAGTACAGTAGAGGAAGTGAAGTCATGCCAGGTGCTGTTGAAGACTGCCAAGGAGTCTACGACGAAAGGCGACGGGAACAGCAGGCAGGAAAATAAGCAGCAGCAGAAAATTCAGAGGTCGGTCGACCGGACCGGTCGACCGACGTGCACGAAGTGCACAGGTTTGCTCCCAGGTTGCATCGGTCGACCGGACCGGTCGACCGAAGAGGGTCTTGGTTGCTTCGGTCGACCGGACCGGTCGACCGAAAAGGGTCTCTGTAAGCAACCCAACTCTCTGTTTGTTTCGGTCGACCGGCTCGGTCGACCGGAAGAGGGAGTCGGTCGACCGGTCCGGTCGACCGACAGTCGGGTTTTGGGCGAAATCTGTTGTTTCGGGAAGTTATGTATTTAAGCCCTGGTTGTAATTTTCTAGGGTTTAGTGCTTAGACAAAGTATAGCTGCGGACTCTCTTGTGTTGATAGAGATCCAGAGCTATTGTAATCCATCTTCCATAAAGAAAAACTCTCTCCGTGAATTGCCCCGAGGACGTAGGCAGGTTGGCCGAACCTCGTTAGATCTGGTTTTTGTGATTGGTTGTTCTTCTAGTATTTTTTCATTGTTCTTGGTGATTGAGATCAGGTTGGATCCTCTAAGGGTTGTTGTCTTCGAGCACAACAAGTGGTATCAGAGCTCCAGGTTACGCTTGGGATATTCTGAAGATTCGAAGGGCTCCAGAACTGATCAGGTGGAGATCGTGTGTCGATCTCAGGTCAGAGGCATTGGTGTTCAAGGAGATCGTGTGTCGATCTCAGGTGGACGCAGGGAGGGCTCGTTGAATCAGGGTTGGAATAGATCTGGTGAGAAACTCAAGCTAGGGTTTCAAGGTAGAGGTAAAAATCACTTTTTTTATCTCAGAAATAGATCTATTTTTGCAAGTATTTGATCTTCCGCATAGTTAGAGGGTCAAGGAAAGGATCTCAATGGCAGAGGAATCTAAGTCTGTTAAAACAATGAACAAATCCAGGATTGATGTTGTTAAGTTCAATGGAACTAACAATTTCGGGATGTGGAGGTGTGAGGTTATGGATGCATTGAATGCACAGAACCTCGAGGACACGATCCTTTTGGAGAAGAAGAAGGACACTACCACTGATGATGAGTGGGCAAAAATGAACAGGTCGGCATGTGGCCTGATTCGCTCATGTTTGTCACAAGATATTAAATATTCTGTTCAACATGAGAAGTCAGCAAAGGATATGTGGAATACCCTCGAGAAGAAGTACCTGACAAAGAGCGTGGAGTCAAGGCTGCAGCTTAAGAGCAAGCTGTATTTGTTCAGGATGCAGAGGGGAAGCACAGTAAATGAGCACCTAAACAGGTTTACAAAGCTTCTTACGGATTTGCTAAATGTGGATGCCATTATAAGTGAGGAAGACAAGTCAGTCGTTCTCCTGAACTCTCTTCCACCGGAGGAGTATGAGATATTTACAATGACATTCCTAAATGGAAGGCAAACCTTAGACTATGATGAGATATCGTCAGCACTGATGAGTTATGAGAAAAGGAAGAATGAGAAACATTCTGGGAGATCTAGTTCATCAGCAGAGGCTTTGGAGGTAAGAAGCAGGAGCTCATCAAGGAAAGGCAAGGAGGTGAGAGGAAGATCGAAGTCAAGACCGGGCTTAAGGGATCTTAAGAAAGACCAGTGCATGTATTGCAAAGAGTTTGGGCACTGGAAAGTTGACTGTCCAAAGTACAAGGAAGAAGAAGGAATCAAAATCTGAGACAAATCTGGCAAGAGTGACAAAGACTGCTAGCAGTAAATCACAGGCAGAGGATTCAGATTCAGATTCTTCGGTATTCTCGTTTTCAGTTACTACTCCTGTTGTAGGTTACTCGGGGAAAACGAGTGGATCCTGGACACAGGTGCTACATATCATGTATGCCCTAATCGAGATTGGTTTACTAGTCTTGAGAAGCTGGAGGGATGTTCGGTCGTCATGGGCGATGATCATCCATGCATCATGGAGGGTGTTGGCACAATTCCTATCAGGATGTTCGACGGGATGGTAAGGGAGCTGAAGGAAGTGAGATATGTCCCTCAGCTGAAGAGGAACTTGATCTCAGTGGGTGCTTTGGAATCATTGGGGCTCGGTGTGTCTATTAAAGAGGGTGTTCTTAAAATGACGAAGGGCTCAATGGTGGTGTTGAAGGCCAACCGCAGGAACAATTTGTATTACTTGAAGGGTAGTACAGTGACAGGGCAGGTGGCAGCTTCGACCAGTCAGAAGGAAGATCTAACCCGGCTATGGCACATGAGGCTGGGACATGCAGGGGAGAAATCTATGCAAGCTCTTGTGAAGAAAGGGCTGCTGAAGGGTGCAGAGACCAGCAAACTGGATCTGTGTGAACATTGCATCATAGGCAAGAAGACGAAGGTGAAGTTTGGTACAGCTTCACACTGCACCGAAGGCATTCTTGATTATGTTCACACGGACGTATGGGGACCCACAAAGACTGCATCAATAGGGGGAACCCATTACTTTGTGTCGTTTATCGATGATTATTCTAGGCGGTGCTGGGTGTACACCATGCGACACAAGAATGAAGTCCTAGAATTGTTTGTGAAGTGGAAGGTTAATCAGGAAAGGAGTACAGGAAGAAAAGTCAAGGTCCTTCGTTCTGACAACGGAGGAGAGTACAAGTCAGACCCTTTCCAGAAGCTATGTCTTGATGAGGGGATAGAGAGGCACTTCACAGTAAGGGAAACTCCGCAACAGAATGGGGTGGCTGAAAGAATGAACCGAACTTTGCTAGAGAAGGTTCGGTGCATATTGTCAAATGCAGGATTACCAAAGAAGTTCTGGGCTGAAGCTTTGGGGTATGCATGCCATCTCGTCAATAGGTTGCCGTCATCTGCAATAGGAGGGAAGACCCCCCTTGAAGCTTGGTCTGGTAAAGCTGCAGGAGATTATGATGTGCTCAGGATATTTGGATGTCCAGCCTACTATCACGTAAAAGAAGACAAATTGGATCCGAGAGCGAAGAAAGGTGTGTTTGTTGGCTTCAAGAAAGGAACCAAGGGGTTCAAGATCTGGGACCAACAGGACAACAAATTCATAATCAGCAGAGATGTCATTTTTGATGAGGCCTCGATGATGAAGCCTACAGTCTCTCAGCAGGTGGAGACTAAGAAGACCAAGGAGCTATTGCAGCAGGTGGAGAGTGATGCAGATCCACCATCTCTAGAAGACTCAGTATCTGTGAGGATCATTCCTGAGGTGACACAGGGAGGTGATCAAGTTGCAGAAGAAGATGCTGAGGTTGTTGAAGAGGATCAGGAACAGGTTATGGATACAGTTCCAGATCCCACTGCAGTTGGAAGACCAAGGAGGAATACTAGGAGACCTGGCTGGCTCACTACAGATATGGTAATTGCACATGCACTTCCAGTTGTTGAAGAAGCCATTCCATCTACGTTCAGGGAAGCTGAAATCAGTTCAGAAGCGGAGTTATGGAAAGGGGCCATGAATGAAGAGATGCAGTCTCTTTATAAGAACAACACATGGGAACTGACCAAGTTGCCCAAGGGGAAGAAAGCCATAGGGTGTAAGTGGGTATTTGCTAAGAAGTAGGGATCACTCCAAGAAGACAAAGTGCGCTACAAGGCAAGGCTGGTGGCTAAAGGCTACGCACAGAAAGAAGGGATCGACTACAACGAGGTGTTCTCCCCAGTTGTAAAACACTCGTCTATTCGGATCCTATTGGCCTTGGTGGCACAGAACGAGTTGGACCTTGACCAACTTGATGTGAAGACCGCCTTTCTCCACGGCGATCTTGAGGAGGAGATCTACATGACTCAGCCCACAGGTTACAAAACTGCAGGGAAAGAGGAGTTGGTATGCAAGCTGAAGAAATCACTGTACGGTTTGAAGCAGTCTCCAAGACAATGGTACAAGCGATTTGACAGCTTCATCAGGAAGAAGAAGTACACAAGAAGCCATTATGATCCATGTGTGTACTACAACAAGTTACCATCTGGTGAGTATGTCTATCTACTACTTTATGTAGATGATATGCTAATTGCTTCTAGGTCAAGATCTGCAATTGATTCTCTGAAGAAGACTTTATCGTCTGAGTTCGAGATGAAGGACCTGGGGGAAGCAAGGAAAGTATTGGGTATGGAGATCACAAGGGACAGGGAAGCTGGCAGGATTAGCTTGACTCAGAAGGGCTATCTGGAGAAGGTACTGCAGAGATTTAATATCGGGAAAGATACAAAGACTGTAAGTACACCAATGGCGCCGCACTTCAAGTTGTCAGCGAAGATGTCTCCAAGGAGTGTTCAGGAGCGTGAGCATATGACTCATGTACCATATGCCAATGCAGTGGGAAGCTTGATGTATGCAATGGTGTGTACAAGGCCGGATCTATCACAGGCAGTTTCCATGGTTAGCAGATATATGCATGATCCAGGTCAGGGTCATTGGGAAGCAGTGAAGTGGATCCTGAGGTACATCAAGGGTACTGTTGATGTAGGCCTCGTGTTTGAGAAGGACAACACTGGGAAGCAAGAATGCATAGGGTACGTGGATTCGGACTATGCAGGTGATCTTGACAAACGCCGGTCGACGACGGGGTATGTATTCACATTCTCACAGGCACCGGTGAGTTGGCGCTCCACACTTCAGTCCACAGTTGCGTTGTCGACTACAGAGGCTGAGTATATGGCCTTGACCGAGGCCATGAAGGAGGCGATTTGGCTTCAGGGATTGTTAGATGACTTGGGAGTGGAACAGGAGATCTTGAAGATACACTGTGACAGTATGAGTGCCATTTATTTGGCAAGGAACCAAGTCTACCACGCAAGGACGAAGCACATCGATGTCAGGTATCACTTTGTTCGGGAGATTCTGGAGGAAGATGACATAAATTTATTGAAGATTCATACTTCGGAGAATCCGGCCGATATGCTTACAAAGGTGGTGTCGGGAGTAAAGTTTGCACACTGCAAAGACTTGCTCCAGATCCTTCAGGTGAAGTGAGCTTGTTGAAGCTCATTTGGATGAATTACGGATGGCTTGATCCCTTGGGCAAGGGGTACGTAGGCAACCAGATTGGTGCAGCCGCTTTCGAGTCGGTGTTTGGCTCAGATTTAACAATCTTCACCGAGGTGGAGAATTGTTGGAGGAGAGAGTACAGTAGAGGAAGTGAAGTCATGCCAGGTGCTGTTGAAGACTGCCAAGGAGTCTACGACGAAAGGCGACGGGAACAGCAGGCAGGAAAAGAAGCAGCAGCAGAAAATTCAGAGGTCGGTCGACCGGACCGGTCGACCGACGTGCACGAAGTGCACAGGTTTGCTCCCAGGTTGCATCGGTCGACCGGACCGGTCGACCGAAGAGGGTCTTGGTTGCTTCGGTCGACCGGACCGGTCGACCGAAAAGGGTCTCTGTAAGCAACCCAACTCTCTATTTGTTTCGGTCGACCGGCTCGGTCGACCGGAAGAGGGAGTCGGTCGACCGGTCCGGTCGACCGACAGTCGGGTTTTGGGCGAAATCTGTTGTTTCGGGAAGTTATGTATTTAAGCCCTGGTTGTAATTTTCTAGGGTTTAGTGCTTAGACAAAGTATAGCTGCGGACTCTCTTGTGTTGATAGAGATCCAGAGCTATTGTAATCCATCTTCCATAAAGAAAAACTCTCTCCGTGAATTGCCCCGAGAACGTAGGCAGGTTGGCCGAACCTCGTTAGATCTGGTTTTTGTGATTGGTTGTTCTTCTAGTGTTTTTTCATTGTTCTTGGTGATTGAGATCAGGTTGGATCCTCTAAGGGTTGTTGTCTCCGAGCACAACAATAAGACCTGTGATTTAAGTGATCACTCAAACCAGAAACATTAATGAATAGCTCTGTAATATGAAGTTTACTGAAACTGGATAAAAACAATGGAATTACTGAACTAATTCATTGCATTATGTTGAGTAAGTAGAATGACATTCATGTACACTATAAAAAGAATGAATGAGAGCTTGCCACGAGGTTTTTGACTGGAATGAAGTTGTAACAAGGCAGCCATACACTGATTCACACTGTGAACTTCTTTTGTCACTTGCCATTAGCGTCTCTTGTAAAATTGAAAATGTATTTGAAAAAGGGAACTGAAAGAGAGAAAAAAGAAGGAAAGAGCTTAAAATTATGGCTAAAGATAGAAAACCAAGTGGGAGGGCAAAGAGACAAAAGGAGGAAGGAAAGCGAGCTGTTGCATCGCATATGATGGTGGGGAATGCGTATGCTTGCACTTTGTTAGTTAGCACGTAAGGTGTATTCTCTTTATAGCTGCAGATAGATACTCTTGAACTAATGGTGGACTTGTCCCCAACTAAATGTTTGAGCGCCCCACCCCCACCCAAAAAAAAAACCTGTATGAGCTCTCTCTCTCTCTCTCTCTCTCTCTCTCTCTCTCTCGCGTCTAAGGAAATACTCCGTGAGAGCCGCGTAAGGACTCGGGGCACCAACCCAAAAGACTAGCTTTTTAGGTGGAGTAGCCCAAATCCTTCACTTGTACCTGTGCCCTTTTTTGTTGCGCTGCTGCACTATGTCTGTACTTGTGCCTGCGCTCGGAACTACTCCATTCACTCTTGGGGGATCTTCCACACATGACTAAGTTTGGGGTATGGCTCTGATACCTTTGTAAAGACTCGGAACACCAACCAAAAGACTAGCCTTCTAGGTGAAGAAACCCAAATCCTTATTATATACACAAGACTATCCCCTTGTCTAGCCAATGTGAGACTATTTGTTTGCACAAATCTTAACCGTTCTCACCGAGCGGTTTGTGTGAGGTCTACAGCCGGTTATCTCGTGAATGATCTGAACCATTTATTTTGATTTACATACTCTAATTAGATTACCAATAAAAAATCACGTGATTCCTAATCTTTTTACTTATGCATCAAATGACATCTTTATTCTATGGCGATTATAACATATGTTTTGTAACCATTTGTTTCATGGATAAAAATATTCGAAATCGTGTGATTTTATTTGTAACCTAATTAGAGTATGTAAATTAAGATGAACGATTCAGATCATCAACGGGGGGCTCACCGTGAAGTTTGCATAAAAATTCTCACCGTAAAATTCTCGTTAGAATATGTGTGTGTATGTATCATGTTGTTAGATTTTCAAAAAGAGCTTTTTTTTTTCCCCCTGAATTTTGAGGAATTTTGGCATGTAGGGAAAGAGGGGGTTGTCCTATTTTGTATGTGTATTTATTGGACCATCCAGGCATGCATTCTCTCTTGTGAAACCATACAAGAAATAGTAGAAATAAGGATATATGTCCAAAACAAAAGGAAATTCAATACTATCTGCATTAGTTTTATAGGCATGTCATCCAGTTTACCTAGCTGGCGAGGTCCTTCACCGATTTCTTTTTCTTTGACATTAAATTTCTTGTTTGCTGAAAAAACAAACTTTAATGATGATATATGGATGCCTAACCCTATTCAAATGTTTAAGAGCATCTCCAATCGAGCTGTAAATCTTCATTTGTAATCTCGATTGAAGTTGTATTTTTAGCTCCAAAATAGAGCAGGCCTCCAAAAGCCTCCATATTTGGAGGAAAGCCTCGCCTTCCTCCAAATATGGAGAGACCTCCGTTTTACTGTTTATTCTATTTTATTCTCATTTTATCCCTTCAACAAAATACAACTTTTTATTTTTCGCTTGTATCATTTTTAATTGATATATTAGTTACTTAAAATTAATATAAATCTAAATTTACTAATTATTTTTAACAAAAAATATAGCATTGGAAAGGTCTCGTCGATACCTTCAAATGATATTAATATAAATAACATTGATTATAAAATTTCAAGTCATCAATTAATTAGAATATTCCGTTATGGCTGAAGGGAAAGTTTTATCGGACTGCTATTAGGCCAGCTTTATTATATGTCACAGAATGTTAGGCTATAAAGAGATATCATGCGCAGAAGATAAGTGTAGCAGAGATGCGCATGCTTTGTTGGATGTTTGGCAACACGAGGAGAGATAAGGTGAGAAATGAGGATATTCGTACTAAGATAGGTGTAGCCTCTATAGAAGAGAAGATGGGAGAAAATCGCTTACGATGGTTTGGTCATGTGCAATGTACACCTATAAATGTGCCAATCCAGCGAGTAGAGTATCAAATTAGGGCAAGTTAAAGAGCGCAGGGGAGACCGAAGAAAACATGGATGAAAGAAAGTAATACAACAAGATATAGAGGCTAAGGTCTTAGTGAAGGCATATTCTTCGATAGGAATGAGTGGAGAAAGCTGATCCATGAGCCCGATCCGGCGTAATTCTCTTTTGGTTCATGTAGCCTACCCCAATACTTGGGACAAATGACTTAGTTGTTCTTGTTGTTGTTATCAATTAATTAGAAATGATAATTAATTATATTATTCAATTATTTGTTATAATTTTAAAACAAGTAAAATAAATCTAAAACAAGAATAATTGAAATAGAGTCCTAAAATGAAAGGTTGTGGTTGGAGTTAACCCCTCCATTTTAGAATATTTTATGAAATATTCTCCAAAGGTGGTTGCAATATGCAATCACCCATTAGAGAGGGGAGAAGATATTTCCACCTCAAAAAGTGATGAAGGCACCTCACTTAAAACCCTTCATCTTGAATTATTCTTTACTCCAAAATAACGAAAATGCCCCCTTTCTCCTTCTTCTCTCCCTCTTTTTTCTTCTCCTCCTCCTTTTTTCCAGCGAATGGCAGCGAGCCCCTTCACCGCAGTCTCCACCGCTGTCTCCTCCCAGGGACCCCCTCCTCCCCAGCGACCCCCCTCCTCCCCGACATTCACCTGGCCTCCCCCCTCGCGCCGATATTCCCCCTTCGTCCCCTTACCCCTCCCCGGAATTCCCGCTGCCCTCCCCTTCCCCCACTCCTCCCTTCTCCTCCCTTCTTCCTCTCTCCCTCCTTCCAATTCCCCTCCCCGATGTTCCCCCACTCCTCCCCTCCCTGGCGTTCCCCCACTCCTTTCCCTCCCCCTCCGCGCTGCCCCTCCTCCCTGTCACTTATGGCGGGGAGGAGGGGCAGCGCGGAGGGGGAGGGGGTGTGGAAGGAGGGAGGAATGGGGGAGGGGCGTAAGGCAGCGTGGTGGAGGAGGGGGTGGGAAAGAGGGAGGATGGAGGAGTGGGGGAGGAAGAACGCGAGGGCGGGGAGGCCCAGGGGGTAGCCAGTGTGAGGGGGGGAGGCCAGTTCGCCAGCATGAGAGGGAGAGAACGAGGAGGAAAGAAGGGGTATTTCGATATTTTTTTTTTGAAATTTTTAAGAGTGCTTTTATTAATAGGGTGCCTTAATTCTTAGGGTGCCTTCATCAATTTTTAGAGTGACAATACCTGCTCGGAGAGGCGCTAAGGGCATGCGAATTAAGTGGGCCTTCCACGGGCCTAAAATTTCCCACACCATTCGACCCATTTTATAAACATTTTGCTCCTCCTTCCGGTTCCTTAAAACCAGCACATTGTCCAAGACTAGGGTGAATATGCCAGGTCATCATTAGCCTATAAGTGAATGGGAGATTGGGACCCACACTTTGTCAAATCCATCCAATAGCATAGTGCCACGTCAGCACGTTCATGCTGGTTGCTATCTGGGCTGGGACAGCAGATCTCTACACATTCAGGCCCACAACCCGGGCCAACAATGAACTGTCACTGCGTCCTTTTACTCTCCAGCTGACAAGCCACCAGCACGTCAGATTCTCCCTGGGCCCAACTGAGCAGGTGGGTTTGATTGTGGGGGCTCACTACTCTGGTCTCATTTTACGTGGCCCACTTGAGTGAACCAACAGGACATGCAAGCACGTGACGGAACGCTCAAATTTGAAATTTTCGACAAGTGAGGGGGGAGAGAGAATAAAAGTACGTGCCTATTTTAGGGCAACACTGAAGGCCAAGCGTGGAAAAGATTGGACATGGCTAGGGGTTTAATTGTGAAAATACTTTTTACTAAGATCTGATTAGTTTTAATTCTTGACTACAACCTTTGTTAATAATAATTAAAAAAGAAAAAAAGATAACATACTAAATATTATCAAAATAATTTGACATTCAAGCTGATGACTATGCTTTGAGTTTTGCCGTGGCTGCACGAGACAGATCATTTGTTGTTTACGAAATGATTTTTCTATTTTCTATTAGTAAATTAAAAGAAAGGAAGCTTTGCATTTTGTGGTCTCTTTTACCTTTTTCGAGTAGTTACTCATTTTCACTTTGTCAACCTTACGCTAAAAAATTTTAAAATGTGATTCTTATTGATTAATAAAAAATCAATATATAATAATAAAAATTTAATGAGACTAGACTGTAATAAGTTATCTATATATATTTCTTGGGTCTCATTTGGCAACAAGAGTAAAAATGTAAGGTTGATGTGTTTTTAGATAGCGGTGCAAAGGGGCATAGAATTACTTATACATTAGTTATTAGTTTTAAGTTCACGGGGAGCTATAAAAAATAAAATTGAGGCCGGAATTTTAAAAATGACAAAATAACTGGGCATAATGAAATTTCACCTTAGTGTTTGGATATTTATTATATTATATTAAGTATGTAAATGATAATGGATAGAAAGGGGAAAAACAAATCTTAATTATTATCCACAGTAACTTTACCTTTCTTCGGCCTGTTTGGTTAAGGGTGGAAGTGAGGAATGATGAAGTGAGGAAGTGGTAATAATTCCCTTTAGAACTTGAGAATTGGTTAGTAAGTTTTTTGGTGTTTGGATGTGTTGGGAAGTGTGGTTTGAAAAATGTTATGTCTTTTCTGGTGTTTGGATGGTAATGTGGAAGTGGAAGTGGAAAAGTTGACCACAAAATGACCACAAAAATAATATTAAAATAAAAATTAATTAAGAAAAATAAAATTAGACTGTAATTAGAATGCAAGTGAGATTTATATGAGCAAAAAATTAACTGTTTTGTGCTACAACTTATTACAAATGAGATTTACATGACCAAAAATTAACTGTAGCACACTGGAAGTGAGGAAAAGGTTATGTAAAAGAGAAAAGAGAAAAGGAAAAGACCTTTTTCTATTTTCCTTTTCCGGTATTTGGATGAACAGCGGAAATAGAAAAAGACACTTCCCACTTCCTCACTTCCACCCATTCCTTGAATCCAAACAGCATATGAAAAAATAAAGTAAAAAAAAAAAAAAAAAAAAGTCCCCCTCTCTTTCCTTTCCTCCCCTTTTTCTTTTATTTTTTCACAATTTTTTTCCAATCTATTTCTATTTTTTCCAATCTATTTCCTTTGCTCTCATTAACAAACAAGCTGCCTTGTCATGATACATGAAATCCATGAATCTGGTCAGTGAGAGAACCCACAAGAGTCCTGCCACACACTGAACCAATTGATTTTGTTTTGGCATTTTCCATCGTTTATAATGTTTTAAGGTACAACATTTGAAAATGACTTCTCTCTCGAACTTGAATGAACTCTGAAAACAGGTGCAACAAATTTCTTTTCTGCTTTCTTAAATCACTCAGAAAAAAAAATTATTTGCAGCAAACGTTTTGGTACAAATTAGTCAATGTGCCAAACTTATTTTTACCACATGAAAATGTCCTCCAAATTGCTTCACAAGGGAGCAACGTTGTAAACATGTTTACTCATAGAAGAAAGAAAAAAATATTAACATTAATTCAGTTTTTTTAATATTGATTGAATACAAGCCAAATTTGAGAGATCAGCAAGTACCCTTTGTTGGATGTTTTAATAGAATAAATGACAATGAAAATATTAATATTAATTTAAATTTTAAGAATTTGTATGTTTTCAAACGTTGTAAACATGTTTACTCGTAAGTTAGGTTTCGTTGACGGTGTGTTACTGAGTTCGAATCCACAAATGCAAGCGTATCTGAATTTGGTAAGAATCTTTACTGTACCCGGTGCCAGTAAACTATTTACGAGGGTGGTTAGGCCTGTCAATGGGTCAGGTTCAGGATGGTATGAGAATTATCATCCCGGGCTCGTTTAATATTATTAGTACTAGACCGACTCGTTATCCGCGGGTCTAAATCACAGTGCCTACACACATTCCGTTTAGTCATATATCTAGATCTGTTTACCCGACATGACCCGATTAACTTCTAACTTGTTCATTCCTTCTTGCAAACCATTAATTCTAACTACATATATAATCATTGATTCTAATATCCTATAATATAAATGAAAATATGATAAATACAACAAATATTTGACACAAATTAAGTTCATCAAATTCAAACAACAAATATAAGAGTCTACAACTTTTCAAAAACACCAGATACACGTTATTTAACTTCTGGAGTTTGCCTCATTTTTCACTATTTAAGACACATTAATGTATTATTAACTAAATGAGTATGGATGTTAATCGGGTACGATTCAAGTAAATTTAAATTCGACCCATTTACTAACTAGATTAAAAAAAACTAATCGGGTGTAGCTCGGGTGCAGACCCGGCCCATTAACAGGCTGTACCTGGGCAGACCCCATTACCAGACCCCCGCAGGGCGGTGCCGGGACCGGTCCTCTCGCATGGGCCCCGACGCCTGTCTGACGCTGACGTGTCACTTCCTCGTTGGATGCGAATGGAACTTGGGGCCCGCGCGATCACGGAGGATCTCTGGCCGTTCATGTGAAATCGTACGGTTCATTTCCGTGGGGGCTCAGTGACCCCTGTCCCCATCAATTTATCCTCATCCCTTTGGTGTACGCGGGGCGAGATCACGTGTAGCTGAACGTACAGCAAACAGCGTGGAAATGCCGAAAGATTCAAAGCTCAGTAAAGTGGCACGTGGGAGATTGTACCTTGTGTCTATCCGATAAATTCATGTTTTGGTCCACATCAATTAATTTTTTCACTATTAATTGCAGCACAGGGAAACTAATCTTGAGTATTGTTCTCATGTTCAGCTTTGAAATAAAAATAAAATATTTTATAAGATATTTATGGCTAATATTAAGTTTTCAAGCATTCTCGTCATGTGTTGAAACTTGGAGTTTTACGCTGTGTTCAGTGGTGTAGACAGGATTTTAAAAACGAGAAGCATAAAATAACAGATCGCGTGTGTTATTATTAATTACCTCATCTTTTTAAAAAATAAGCAGAATGTAATGGAAGTAAATTATAAAGTGTTGCATATCTAAATGCTAAGAATAGTCAAATAACTATGAAGAATTGTTGTTTGAACATGAACCCAAAAAAAATGACACCTCACTAAATATAACTAAACATGCATTGGCAAGGGAACTAATAATCCAATCAATAGCACCATGAAACAATAAACAGAGCACTCAATTGAACTGCGAGAGAATTCAACAAGCTTTAAAATAAAAATAAATTTTTTTTCTGACAATTTTATTGATAGTGAAAAGTCTAAAATGTCCTTTTTCTTTCCCCTCCTCTCTCCTCTTGCTCCTGTGCCGTCTTTCACAGCGAGTCCTCCTCCCTCCGTTGGATCGGGGTTTGGGGGGGGGGGGGGGGGGGGGGTGGGGTGGAGGAGTGGATCTCAGAGATCAGAGAGAGAGAGAGAGCAGAGAACGACAAGAGAAAAAGAGAGAGAGTGGTCGAGTCTCCGAGATCAGAAATCATACCAGAGACGAGGGAGAGAGGTCGCAGGTGATGGGAGTCAGGAAAGCTGAGGTCGACGGTGAACTTGGGGCATAAATTACAAGGTAGAATATTTTTTTTGGTAATCCATGTATTCTTAATGTGCCAATCCGAGTAGTTTTGTTACAATATTTCATGTTATTATACTAAAACTTTTTCTTCAAAATTGTGATGAGAATTAATTAATACTTTTATTAACCAAATTTGGTCAAAATTAAAATATCCTCAGTGTAGAAATGATATCCAAAAAATCATTTATGTGTGACAAACACAAATGGATATAGTCTAGAAATTAATGCACTCCCAAAGTTGTGTGAATGGGGATACTTACCCTCCTCATGTACTTGACGACATGTCATCAAGGCATGGCAAAGAGTTGTCCCATGGACAAATTTTGCCAAAGATAATAATGTGGCCATTGATTTTTATTCCCTTTGTCTTCTCATTTGGAGTACATTTTTTACAATCTATTTTTATCAGTAAAGTATTATAGTCTCACTAACATACACAATGCATGTAGAAAATAAATGCAGGAGTCAAAATTGCACCATGTCAATTTTTTCGCACTCGCCTCTTGAAAAATCTTTTCTTTGCAATTCTATTTATAGCCAAAAGGCAATACTGTAGTCTCACTGGTGGGTCTCTTGAAGCTGCATGTAACTCTAACTTCAACAAAATACGGTAGAAGAGTCGATAAAATAGAAAAGGAAATTGGGGGAAAATCGGCCGATGTGATAAAAAGGCTCAAGATTTTAGTTGACCTTTCGGCATCAAAATTGAGAGTCTGCTGTCACATTCCAATCATGCAATGCTCCTTTCGGGTCTGTTTGGTTGGATAATCAAAATAAGAAAACTGACAATGAAGCTTACTCGATCAGTTTTTTTTTTTTGAAAAAATTGATTGATGAGCCACCCCATGGTTTCAGTTCCTGATTTTTATTTTTTTAATTATAAATAAAATAGTTTTTAATTTCAAGAAAAAAACTGACAGTGAAACACACCGTGTCTACTTTTTAGGTCATTTTCCGGGATCCAAACATCCCATTCACGGGCGATGATGCCTAGGTAGGGCCCACATGGTTGAGTCAAAAAAAAATGATTCCCAAAGTACTGGTGGTGACGCGATGACACGTGGAGTGGGTCCCAGACAACAGAGGCAATCTTGGCTCGTTTGCAGGTGGGTAAAAATTCAAAATAGGGTTTTTATATCATTAGAGTCTGACTAAATTCGGCTTTTGTGGTTGTCCTCGCTTCAATTATGATTGTGTGAGAGAAATAGTACTTCCACTAGCTATTGCAATAAAAGGTGAAATTTTATAGAGTTCCCTAATGATTAATGAGGAGTCATCTGTTTGGTTGCAAGGAAGTGGGCAGAAGTAAGAAAATAGAAAAGTATTACTGCTCATTTTCTTATCTATTCAAACATCAGAAAAGGAAAATAAGAAAACCTCTTTTCTTTTATCTTTTCTCTTTTACACAACTATTTCCTCACTTTCAGAGCGATACAGTTAATTTTGTGATCATGTAAATCATATTTGTAATAAATTGTAGCACAAAACAGTTAATTTTTTAAACATGTAACTCTCACTTGCATTCTAATTATAGTCTATTTTTTTCTTAATTAATTTTTATTTTAATATTATTTTACGGTCAACTTTGTGGTCAACTTTTTCACTTCCACTTCCACATTACCATCCAAACACCGGAAAAGACAAAATATTTTTCAAACCACATTTCCCAACAACATCCAAACACCGGAAAACTTACTAACCAATTCCCAAGTTCCAAAAGGAATTATTACTACTTCCTCAATTCCTCACTTCCTCACTTCCACCCTTAACCAAACAGGTCCTTCGAGAATGGGGAAGCAAAATATTATATAATTTTAGGGCATATTTCATTTGGTTAAAGTGAGAGGAAAAATTGAAAGTGAGAAACACGAAAAAAAAAATGAAAAAATATTAAAAATTAGATTTGTGTATTTTTGTTCATTATTTAATTGTAACGTGAAAATATAAATGAAAAAATGTATGTGTTTTTCGGTATTTGGTTAGTAATGTGGAAATGAGAGTGAAAAATTCACCACAAAGTTGATCCTAAAATAATATTAAAATAAATATTAATTATTAAGTTCTTTTGGAGTGTAATTAAACTGTACGTGAGACTTACATAACCATAAAATTAACTGTTTTAAGTTACAACTAATTGCAAATGAGATTTACGTGACCACAAAATTAGCTGTATCACTTGGAAAGTGAGAAAATAGTTGTGTAAAAGAGAAATGCGAAAAGGAAATGAAAAAAAGAAAAAGAGATTTTCTCATTTTTTCTATTTCTAATTTCAAATAAACATCGGAAGTGAAAAATGAGTTTCCCGCTTGTACCCACTTCCTCCCCCAAAACAAACAGCCTTTCACTTCAATTCATTTTTGGCAAAAGAAAAAGAAAGGAATTTATACTTTACCTAACACTCAAAAATGACAAATAGGGAAAATTAAAGAAATGGTGAATTTTGTCTTTTGCATGGAGGAGGGCCGATGAGCATGTGTCTGTTTGGATCCACCTTTTGAAGTTCAACTACGCAAGAGCCAGGAGGCCCACGAAAGCCCAATAGAGGCCCATTAGATATGCCAATGAACAGATCTTGTTTCACATGGGCCTGGTAAAAGTAGGAAATTGCTTTTAGGCCCTAGGGCTGGGGATAGGGTTTAAATTCTTGTACTCAACGGGAGGCACAAATACTGAGAGAGAAATATTAACAGAATGCACTCTCCGTATCTCTATTTAGTTACATTTAACGAACACATTATGCATCAACTTTTTTTTATTCTTTTATTATCAGAGGGGGTTAAGGGAGAGCTTACAAACATTACCTGAGCGATGGAGCCCGAGATGATTCGAACCGCAGAATGTCATGAACTACCGGTATAGATCCAACATCCTAGTCTTATGGCCAACATGGGCCCAAATTCAATGTGAGGTGTTGGCCTATTTACAGCCCATTCCATTTGTCCCCACCCAATCTACAGGGAGAATTTTTTTTTTTTTTTTTGCATACCGTGTTTCGCTTACCGCGAGCACGGTGAGCCGTTGGTTTGGGTGGGCGTCACTGGGTAGTGGGTTCCACGTGGTGGGGTCCACCATCATCCTACGGCTCGCCGCGCTCACGGTGAGCGAAATGTTTTTTCCTATAAGGATGTTATGCAAGTTCCGAGCCACTGGAGGGGATGACGTGCATCTCACATGTAGGGAAGGGAATCAATCTGCGGATTGACAAGTTAAACAAGCAACGAAAGCAACAGATCACAAGTTATGGTTGTCATGTTTCCCACGAGAGCAATTTTGTGTTTTGTAGTACTGGGTGCTTATGTATGAGAGGAAGTGATGAATAAATATCAACCCCAGGCTGGACTGTAACAACCGATTTTTTTTTTTATTTATATCTTTTCACACTCTAATTATCGAGGTTAGCGGTTGAAAGATTTATTTAAATTGTTATCCTCAAAATAATAATAATAACAATTTAAAATTTCTATGAGTGATTCACTTTCCTAATTAAAACATTGTAAATTGGAATACATAAAATTTATGTGTATTGTGTACTTAATGCTTGTATAAATAAGGGTTTATCACATGGGTATTTTTAAGATCATGATTAACTTAATTAGAACCTAGTGTTATGCTAATAAAAATCCTTGGAGATAATAGAAAGGGGTAGGTGTGCATGTAGGGTGAGATCTAGAGCTTGGATCTTCTTGATTGAAGCATGAACAAGTGGCAACTAGAGGAGAGTCCTCACCTTATAATTTACACCAAAGAAGAAACTTTTTACCCATTTTATCCTCCCCATCCTCTTACGTTCAGATCTGAGAAAACTCCTCTTCTCTGTATTTTCTTCCTAAAGCCCTAGAACTCTCAAACCTTCTTCCTTAATTTCTAAAGAGATCTCCCTCCTGCTCTATCTCTCCCTTCTACCCCAGCTCTTCCTCTCTATTTCCCTTTCTTTTTGTCCCTGGCCGGAGCCAGGGAGAGGGGAGCGCGCGCAGCAGCGCGTGTGTGTGCGCTGCTGGCCAGGCCATACGCGCGGCCTGGGGAGGAGAGGGAGCGCGTAGACCGGAGGGAGGAGGAAGGGCGTGGGTTCGGGTGTGATATTGGGGTGTGGTGCTAACCTTAGTCTGAGTTTTAGGCTTCAAAACTCCTATTTTCAGAGCATAAACTCGAGCTGAAAGTGAGCAGGTAATTATCTATGTCTCCTCTTATTGTTGATGGAATATGTGATCTAAATCCCTGTTTCAATTACTAGGGTTGTGTGGGAGTGCGATCAACGAAGATTAGTGAGAGATCAATCTGTATAAAGTGAGTAGACTACTATACCCACCATTTTTGTCGTGGACATTGGTTAATTGCAAGTAAATAATGTAAGAAAGTTATGAGGGATTGAGAAAAATTTGAGGACAAAGTTCATGTAGTATTGGAGTAATCTAAAAATCACGGGCTAGTGTCATATTCTTTCCCTCTTTCTCCCTAAACGATTGAATTAAATATTCACATGGTAGAAGTTAGTGATAACTAGATCTACATAATCCTTCATGGTAACATACATGGAACTCATATTTAGGGGTGATTAAATCTTAGTACTTTCTGATATTGACCTTATTGAGAGTACCAATATATGTTGTTATTACACTAAATTCAACGTATGCGAAGTCTTTACTTATCATTCATGGGTAAGAAGAAAGTAAATTAGAACCCTCATACAAATAAATGATGATCGATTATGGATATGAAAATGATTCTACGAAACATGGATCTTTACAAATCATAAGGTTTATACATGTTCACGCATGTTGTAATTGATAAGAATTATAGCGTTAAAGTACATACGACATAAATGTCATGTGTCTACTAGTATGATAATTGTATGATTTATACTTGGCTTGTTTGCTCGGAGGAAGGGACCAGACGGGAGGAGTTAGGAGGGGGAAGACGGTGGTCATGTTTCATTATATGTGTGTGTGCGCGCGCGCTTGTAAAGAGGAAGGGACCGGGCGGGAGCCGGTAAGAGGGGGAAGACGGTGGTCATGTTTCATTGTACATGTATATAATTATAAGGAGGAAGAGGCCGGGCGAGGGCCGGTAGGAGGACGGTGGACACGTTTCATGTGTGTGTGTATATATATATGTTTATTATATAATCTACTTGTATTCACAAGGAGAAAGGGGCCGGGCCGGAGCCGGTAGGATGGAGAAGATGGAGAATTTAAACTTCGTGCTTATGAGCTATGTATGTATGTGCTCTATTAATAATGGATATAGTGTATTGTCTGAATGTGATATTATTTGATGAAGGATTTAGGCGAGGGTAAATGTTGGCCCAAAGGCCTATCACCCTAGTTTTGATGATGATCAACTCATGAAGTTATGATTACTAATGATCTTGTGTTTAATTAGTGACAGATTCATTATCAAGATCTTAGTAGGTGTGGAGCTTCAACAAAGGATTTAAAGACAAGTTGGAAGCTAGCACCGGTTGATTCACGAGCCTATGCATCAAGAACACATCTAGAGATGAGCTCGGTGGATTGCATTTGGACCAAGTCAAGAAGATGAGAAGCCTTCAAGTGAAGACTTCAAGAGGATGAAGACTTGTGTCTAGGTATAAGATTTTTATTTGTTTTACTTAAAATGTAAAGGATAGAATAGATTGGTGGATTGCTCAAGTCTATATCACACACACACTCTTGATAGAACTCTTGATAGAATGTTTTTCATAAAAGATTTTCCTAGTTAAGAAAAGATTTTTATTTGTGATAAAATACAATTTGGTTTTTGGTATTTCATAGTTTACATATCTTATATCCAAAACCATGCTTAGAGCCTATTGTCAAAACTAGATATTTCATCTTGATTGTGTAGTGGATCATATCCATACACACTATGCTTTTAGAGTATATCTTGTTTTTGTATTTGATGAAAGTTTGGAAAAACATGTTGATATTTCAAAACCAAGTTTGGTGCTTTATGTCAAAAACTAGATATGTCATCTTGATTGTGTAGTGGATCATATCCACACACACTATGCTTTAAAGTGTATCTTGTTTTTGTATTTGATGGAAATTTGGAAAAACATGTTGTTTTAGAAAAACAGTTTTTATTATGAGCCAATATTTCCAAGTTACAAAATAGTCAAATCTTCAATAACATGCCTTGATTTTGTGCAAGCATGTTTCTATATCATAAAACTATTTTTGTAGAATTTCTAAGTATTTATGGGATTTTTATTAAGCCAAAAAGACCTATCCTTTAATCCCAAATTTTCAGGTTCTGGCAGTTCTGATTTTTCAGTACTGACAGTGGCCGGTCGACCGGGTCGGTCGACCGGACGTGCACAGCGTGCACGCCTGTGTGCACTGGAGGACGGTCGACCGGACCGGTCGACCGCTTAAGAGAGCTTTGCTCTCGGGAATTATCGGTCGACCGGGCCGGTCGACCGACAGAGAGTTTTCTCTCTTCTCCAGTTGCGCGGTCGACCGGGCCGGTCGACCGGAGGCTGCAACGGTCGGATTTTTGACCGTTGCCGGTCGACCGGACCGGTCGACCGGTAGCTCTGACAGAGCCCAACGGTCAGATTTTTCTGGCCTCTATAAAGGGGGTTTTGTCATTGTTTTGAGCCAAGATTTTTGGAGACCTTAGAGCCTGTTTTCTCATATTCATTCCAGAGGTTTTTCTCCACAAAAATAGTGAGCTAATACTTCCAATCAAAAGGGAAGATTTTACAAGAGTGTAAAAGTGATTTCTTGAGATTTTCACCAAAGATTCTTTTCTTGATTTCTCACACTACACTTGAGCATTCATTGAGCTATTCATCCTATAGGAGAGTTGTAGTGAGAGTTTGTAATTGGTGATCAAGTGTTTAGATCACCAAGAGATCATTTCTTGTTCTTTGAGAAGGCGGACGGTTGTGTTCGCGGTTTGATTGAGGGTCCTAGTGAGGACTTGGTGTTGTTGGGTCCTAGTGAGGACTTGTAGCTTGAGGTGCGGCCTCGACGAGCCGGTGGGCTTGTGGTGTGTAAGGGACTAGAGAGTCCGAGGGCTTGTAGGTGTTGCGGCACCGAGGAGAGATCCGGTGGGATCTTGCATAGTGGAAATCCTTCGTGTGTCGAAGGCGGGGATGTAGAGCAAGTGTGCTCGAACCTCGAAACAAACCCTTTGTGTTTGCGATTGCTCACTCTTGCTCTCTTTCTCTTTTTGTCTCTATTTTATATCTTGCATTCAATTTATTGTGTTCATCTTATATATGCATGATATATTCCCTTGTGCTCATAATTGATATACATACTTGCTTGGGATTGTTGTTAACACTAGTATTCAACCAAGAGAGCCAACGCGGCACCTCAACCCATTCAAGGGGAATCTAGAGGAGCTTGTCCAGAGCCTCGCAAGGGGAATTCGGCAACACTCTTGTGTTATACATAAGTGTTTAATTAAAAGAAGTTTAATTTGGTCAACTTAGTTTTAATTCCGCATTATTTGTTCATAAGTGACCATTAGATTAGCCATCACCTATTCACCCCCCTCTAGGTGATCTTACAGTAAAGACATACACGTAGGAATACACATGTAGGAAATTATTGATGAACTTGAACTTGTTGTGTACTCAGAAAGAATATTTCGAGTTAATAAAAGAAAATTTGGTCGTTGAGACATTTAACTAATAAAAGATGTAGAATATGGGGATGGATAGGAAAGAGCCACATGGTAGGAGTAGCAGTCATCATAATTCATGTAAGACCTCCTCAGACCACTCAAAAGTATGATTGTGATAGAATTTCATCTTACCAGATTTTAGTTGCTTGTGTAGGTTACTCACTGAGCCGTTAAGCTCACTCCCCCCTTTTCTTTTCACCCATTTCAGTTTGGATAAAGGAAAGAGACTGCTTTAGCTCGGAGGATTTAGTAATGGGCTGAACGGCATGCTATTCATACTGTTTTTGTTAACACTCTTCATATGTATGCTTTACTTTAAGTACTTTTCTGGCTAATTATGCTTATGGTACACTCATTATATGTAACTCGTCTTTTGTAATATTTTGGGACTAAGGACTTATGGCACATGTGATGTTTTGAGAACTAACACTGGTGGTTGTACTTGGTGATGATGTATTGGAGATCAAATCCTTGATATTATATGTTATTAAGATGTATTCTGGAAACATGTTGTGAAAACATATAATGAGAATATAATTTTTAGGTTGAGACATATTTATACCCTGTAATAAGTAGGCCGTGTGGGCCGAAATTCTTATTTAAAATAAGTAGGCCTGTGAGCCGAAATGGATGTTCTATATCATATAAAAATGTAAAACTTTAGGGAAGGTGCTGCCAAAATTTTTCTGAGATAATAATGGAGAATTAGAATAATTGAGAGTTATCAGACTAATCTTTGTTTACAAAATGGAGACCGTTACATGGACTCTCCAAAAAAAAAAAGTTCAATAAATCCACACAAAGTCAATTTGTTTCTATCTAAAATTGTTCAATAAATCGACACAAAATCAAATTTTAATAATTAAATCATTTTGGGACCCAAATTTGGTCTGATGCATTAGGAGAAACACTGTAGCATACAGATGAATAGTTGTATTTTGGAGAGCCAAAATTTAGGACTTGGTATTGTAGTTGAGATTTTCCGCCACAAGCGATCGAACGGTCGATCAACACCACAAGCGAGATTAGGGAGCGGGTATGTATAACACCCTGACCCCGCAGATACGAGGATGCTACGATGTCGTACATACGTAGGATGAAAATACCTCACATATGTGCGCTAAGCCTCACTATAGGAAAATAAATACAATATACACAAAAATTTTAGCCTAAATAAGTATAAGAATACATGCAAAAGATGACAGTAACCATGATGGATAAGGAAATATGGATAAATAAGAAAATAAAGATAGGATAAAAAGGATAACTATGAATAATAAAGACGTCGAGTCTCCTACTAATATCCCGTGGAATATCAGGTGATACGATATCTCAAACCTCTATCTGGGCATGTAAACCCAAGGTCGTTAGAAAGCGACCTAGTGACTGATAAAATAAAGGAAGTAATAATATATAATATAATAATAGTACAATCACGATACTATATAATTCACGTTTAAATACCAGTGATATAATATAATTATATTAATAATCAAGATATATGCATAGATATAAATAAGTATTATATTAACACTATAACATTATAAATAACTAGCATGTTACAGCGATGTTAGTTCTACAATATTATCTAATTATATAACATTAATATCAATTAATATTATCGGGAAGAGTCTTATATACCACCAATCTTATATTATTATGTTCTTATAATTTGTAAGAGTTATGCCATTTATATGATATGATCAATATGAGTAATAAGATACAATATTTAGATATATATTAACAAAATCAAGTTGTTTAATGAACAAGTAGTAAGTCTTAATTATAGTATATTGTTTAAACTAATAATAACAGTAGCATGATGGTATCGTGATAAAAATATTTATACATGAATACATGAAATAGAGAATACATAAAATACAGAGTGTACATGTACACGAATAGTGCGTCTCCACAGAAAATGCACAGTATACATGTGACATAATGATGGATAAGATATCAAGAAGTGTTACAGGTATCAATGAATAATAATATACATGTATCGTGTAAGTCATATTATTTATACAATAATAACAATTAATACCGCCTAATATTCTAATCAATCTCTTTTAGTGTCCCATACCACTGGCAGTTTATACTACTCCAGTTGAACCCATCCGAACATGGCATACGGGTATCATGATCCGAACGAGAGAGTGATCAAATAATAAACAATCCTGTCGTCATCATTGTTTATACCGTTTTATTGCGTTAATTGAAAACCTAATGGTTGGAGAGCTCTAATTAGGTGGGTGTATCACATGCATACCCGGATGACGGCCTTAAACAAGCTCTGGTTGCTGAGATCAGGGCTACCCGCTAGGGTAGGAGTAAGAAATAAGAAGGTCAATGAGCTATATATAATACAAGCGGTAGCCAACACTACCACGTCCCCTGCAGTGGGATGAATATAGATCTAAGACATCCACCCGACAAGACCTAATCAACTGTCAAGTCTCCCCCAACTCTGTTATATAAAATCTACACAATATATCAAGAGCAATAACAATGATTATAATATGTATAAGGTTAAGGGGACATGTACAGGATAACGGGAGGCATGCGATTCATAAGATGTGGAACTCTAGAGGTGGCCCCCACATACTCATGTATATGATAACAAGATAACATGGTAACATGAGGTACGATATTCCGTGTGGCATTTAACTCCGCACATCTTAAATTAATTGCTGGTATGTTCTAGCAACAAGATTATTATACGGCTATCGATATCAAGAACATGAAACAATAATATACTATATTAAACAATCATGTAACAGGAACACAAAATATGTATGTAATAATAATCTATATAACAGGAGCAGTGATTCATGCAACAGGAATTTTAAAACCGTCAACGCATGTATATAGGTAAATCTATGTAACCATGAATAAGAACATGAATAACTATGTACAGAGTATTCATGTAACGATATCTGGTGTAATAGCGTGTCCGTGTATCAGTGGCACATGAACATAAAATAATAGTGTCCAGTGTAACATGAGCTGTGTAACGGTGATACATGTACATGAAATGATAGTATCCACAAGTATATCAAATGCATAGAAACATGCATATCGATGATAGTTGAATATGGATTAACAGTGTCTAGTGTATCAGTGGTTATTCTTACGATTTAGGTAACATCGACAGTGTCAAGGTGATATATGTAATAAGAACATGTGTCAATAGATTTATCAGTATTTGTTATAACTTTTTCAATGTTATTAACATGATCGATATCATAAAGTAAATATAATTGTTTATTTTAAATCATCACAACTATATTAAAAATTATCAATTTATTAATTACTAATATATTTTTAATTCATTTATGTTGTATATTAAATCATGAATCACAATAAATATTATATTATTAAAAATGTCTGACAAGCACACATCGATATATTAATTAAAGTGTTGTATCATTACATGACTTATTAGATAGCAATTACAATTTACATGATTTATTAAACGGTAAATATAATTTAATCAATTAATTTCTATTTAATAAATTAAAATATAACTTATAAAACAATACTAATACAGTTATTATAGAGATGAAACTCGTCTTTTTACGATCGCAACGATTTGAGAATCATCCAAATCGGACTCTGGATACTCAAGATATCGCCAGAATACTAAAAACCATATAAATGGGTTAAATATGTAATTTATAATGTTTAAAATGTAATAAAGATTGTTTCATAGAGGGGTTTATGAAAAATTTACCTTTCGTAGGTTTAGAAACAAGCTTGGGTTGCTAACGAGTCGAGTTACATCGAATAACACAACCCATTAATTTAAGTGATGGGTAAATGGGATAACTGGTAAATGGGTTTGGACCGGGTGTTATTGGTTTGTAGGTTTTCGATCCAGGGGGGGGAGAGAGAGAGGAGGAGCGGTAGTGAAGGGAAGGTGGCGACATGCACAACGGTCACAGCGGGGCTGCGTGGCTGCCGACGACGACCTGCTGGCCGGCGGCGGTGATCTGGTCATCCAGCAGCGGCGGGAAGAGAGAGAAACGAGAGGGAGAGTGAGAAAGAAAGGGGGGAGAGAGAAAAAGATATGAAAGGGAAGTAGCAGAAGAGAAGATGGTGGTGGCCATGGCCGGCGGTGCGGAGGTGGTTCAGGGCGACGTGCGCGGTGGTCGGCGGAGGAGCTGGGCGGCGAGTCCAGGAGGTGAAGTAGAAGAAGTGAAAGAATAAGAAGAAAGAAAGAATGAGAGAGGATGAATGTGTTGGCCCGGAGGCCTTCCTCTCTTGTTTTGATGATGATTAACTCATGTAGTTATGTTTACTAATTATCTTGTGATTTTAGTTACAGATCATTGATCAAGATATTAGTTGTGATTGCTTCAAAAAGAGGAGTTTGGAAGCCTTTACTTGGTGATTCCCGAGCCCGAGCGTCAAGATCATTCATAGCCTTGCTCGTTGGATCACGGAGTTTGGATCGAGTCGACTTGAAGATAGAAGATCATCAAGAAGACTTAGGTATCCTAATTTAGTTTAGTGTGTTTTAGATCCATGTGTAAAGATAAGAATAGTTGATATGCTCAAGTGCACAACACACACACGTTTTATGTTTGGATATTGGTTTTTCGGTTTTTAGTTTAACCGATATTTGTTTTCATGAATAGATTAATCAAACAAGTTTAAATAGTTTATATGTATAATAGATGTATTCTAGTTATACATGCATGCTTAAACTTCCTATACAAACTTATTTTGACTTTCCTATTCATGTATTGAAAAATTCAAGTTGGACAAAATACAAGTTTTGGTTTTTAGTAAAAATGTTAAAACACAAAATAGTTTCATATGCTTGATATTTGAGCTAAACTTTTTATCACATATTTATGTATCAATGCAAAATGAGAAAACTATTTTTGAGGATTTTTACAAGATTTAAAAAAATATTTTTAACTTAATTTTCTGACCCAGTTTCTGACCCAGATTGTGGCTGACAGGCCAGGTCGGCCGACCGGACGGTCGACCGAACCAAGGGCCAGTCGACCGTTGCGGTCGACTGACGTGCACAGCTATGTGCACGTTTGTCAGACACAGGGCCGGTCAGCAGGTCGGCCGACCGGATCAGAGAGCCTTGCTCTCTGTATCTGGGCGGTCACCGGAGCAGAAAAGTCTGCTCTCTGTATCTGGGCGGTCGGCCGGGCGGTCGACCGTATTGCCCCAACGGTCATATTTCTGACCGTTGGCGGTCGACCGGGCCGGTCGACCGGGCCGGTCGACCGCAAGCCTGTCAGGCTGCCACATCAGCCTAACGGTTAGTTTTCCTTTGGGGCTATAATACCCCATTGCTTGGTGTTTTTATCTAAGATTTTGAAGAGAAAAAATTCCTACTTTTCTGAAGTGTTTTTTTCAAGTTTTAAAAAGTGTTTTAGTGCTTTAAAAGATTTCATCTTTATTGTTTTTCAAAGGTTTTGGAAAATCAAAGAAAACTAGGTTTTTGGGATATTGGTTTGGATTTTCAATTCTATCATCTACAAGAGATTTCCCAAGTAGTTTTTCTTTGTGATTTGCTTTTCAAAAACACCTTGATATCCACTTGAGCTATATCTTCTATCCTATTCTATTTAGGATCTTTTGTTTAGTGGAAAAGAGAGATTGTTTGTGGTTGAAAGAAACCACTTGTTGTAAAAACCATCCTTGTATTTGTGTATCCCTCTTTGATAGAGATTGATCGGAGTGGTATTGGTTTGAATCCCTCTTCGGTAGAGGTGATTGTGTTTGTTGTTGGCTACGGGCCTTATCCCTCTTCGGTAGAAGTGGATTGTGGTTGTATTGCCTCGGTGGCATTGTAAGGTCGAGAGAGGAGTTCGGTACTCCTTTAGTGGATTGGAAATCCTTCTCGGTGAAGGCGGGGACGTAGAGCTAGGGGCTCGAACCTCGAAACATATCTTTGTGTTTGCATTTGATCCATTATCTCTAAACTCTCTCTCTTTACATTTGTGCAAAGCATCATTCATATCATCATATCATATTTGCTTGTGTTGAGCATTGATTCATATTGCCATATCTATTATATGCTTGTGTGTTTGTGTGTGACTCACTTGTACCTAACCACAAGAGCTTCATATAGCACCTCAACCCATATCTAGGGAATCAAGAGGAGTTAGTCCAGAGCCCTTCACGGGGAATTCGGCTACACTTGTGTGTTGTATTAAGTGTGTTGCAAATTGTTTTAAGCTTCCTCATTTAGCGCATTTAGTTTCTAGATTAGCATAATCACCTATTCACCCCACTCGAGGTGATTTATAATTGGTATCAGAGCCTACGTTCCTGATACTTAGGCTTAACATCCTAGGAGTGAGATCCTTTGTTTGCTAATCTACCATTTGCTTGTTTGCACACATATAGTTTACATCCATGGACTTCATGACCCCACCTATGTTTGACCCTTCCAACATTCTTGTTTGGAAGACTAGGATGTCCATATAGCTCCAAACCCTAGGATATAAGGTTCACCTTGTCATTATCAAGGAATCCTACCTTAGTGATAGCAAGCATATAGGGGCCAATGCACAAGCCCTTGAGGCCATTAGAAGCACGCTACCTAAAGAATATCTTTTGCTTACTTCTAACTTTGATTCCGCATTTGCAGTGTGGAATATGTTGACAACCACAACCACCACCTCCAAGCTTCAAGTGCCAATTCAACAAGAGGAGGAGACTAGTGGAGAATCCGATTCACAATGCTTCATGATCCAAGGGAATGACTCCCTTGAGGTACATTCAGAATCTCAACTAGATAATGATAGTGCTAGTTCTTCATATGATGATTATGATGCCCATGCTCTAAATGAAGAACTATCTATGGTTTGTGAAAAATTGATAGAAAAATATAAAATTTTGAAAAAGAAAAGTCTAGGCTTTAACAATGATAATAAAAATTTGATTTCTACACTTGACATTGTTTTGCAAGAGAAAGAGGAGATTTCTAATGAAAGGGATTCATTAAAATCTCAACTTGATCTTGTTTTAAAAGAAAATAAATTTTTGAAATCTAAAAATGATTGTGATGTTGTTTTGAAAAATAATAAAGTTTTATCTTTAAAAGTTGATTCTATTTTAAGAGATAACAATATTTTGAAAAATGAAATTGATTTTATCTCAAAAGAATTTGAAATTTGTTTAAAGAAAAATGTTTCTTTGAAAAATAATATTGATTCTCATGTTTGCCATGCTAGGGTAGTTTCACCTAGATCACCCCTTGCATGCTCCACTTTATCTTCAAGTGTTAAAAATGATATAAATGTTTTGAAGAAGAGTGTTGATTGTTTGGGCTCCACTTTGAGCCAATGTGTTGTGGGCCATACACGTTTGGAAACTTTGTTTCGAAAGAAACAAGTTCCATCTTTTCATGCACACCCTCCACGGCATACACATGCTCCTCACGGACACACCCATCACATGTATGCTTGATTGGTAGTGAAAAGTGCATTTTTATCATCATATTTACCATCACATTTTCATATTTATTTACATAATTCTGCACATTTATTAATATTTTGTGATTTATTATGTGCAGGCCTTGAGTTCTTATTTTAATAATAATAAAGCCTAAAAGAAGCCCAAAAGCCCATATCCAAGCCCAAGTCCAAGCCCAGGTGTAAGAGTGCAATTACAAGAAGTCAAAAGTGCAAATACAAAGTGTAAAAATTGCAAATACTACAAAGAGGGAAAGGATAGAATTCTATTCTACCCTAAATGCTTGGTGGATGAGGATAAATAAGAGTGCAAGGATGAGATTCATTTTTGAAGGGATTTAGATTTAGGGTAACTTGATTTCTAAGTTATCTCGAAAATCCAAAATGAAGAGCCAAGATCCAGCTTCCAGAAGCATATGCCCAGATGGACGGACTAGAGGAGGCCACGCGCGAAAGCGCGCGGCCAGAGATCAGACTATGGCCGCGGAAACGCGGCCCAAGCCGCGTTTCCGCGGCAATCCTGCCTTATCCATCTACCAGTTTTCGTGGAGGAGTTTATCCAGGACTCTATCGCCTTCTGCACCTATAAATACCCCTGCAGGCGCAGCAGAGAGGGCATCCAGAGAGAGATTAGGGTTTTCTTTAGCTATTTCTTTAAAATTTCTGCAAGTTTGTAATTTTGTTTGAGTACATTGTGGAGGAGAAGGAGCTTGTATTTGGGAGACGTTTTTCGAATAAAGGTTACCTTTTTCCCATTTAATTCTCTGCTATTTAATTTTGCTTTTATTCTGTGATCTCTCTGGTTTAGTTTTTAATCTGTGATCTTCTGATTTATTTGTTTCCTTTCTTTCTCAATTCTTCTTATTAAACAACATAAAAAAAAGTAAATAAATTGAAAAGATAAAAAAATGATGAACTAATTTCCTATTGTGGTTTGCTGAAATTCTTAAAGCAACCCTTGAGCAGTTAAGCATTGATCGGATTGATGACATTTTTTAGAAACCCTAGGTTTAAAGTAGATTGCTTGAAGACTAAATGATGATTAGTTTCATAATCTAAAGTCACACCTTTAAGTAATTTTTCACATTTCATGCTTAAGAACTTTGACAACGTAACTTCAAGGTAAATCTTCTCTTACGTTGTGCTTAGATGTTAGGATGAAAACGTGTTAGATTTTTAGGAGTGTCGCTAGTAAGATTCTACAATCTTTTTCTCTCGCTTGCATATCCTTTAGAAAACCTAGGATGGAGTCCATATATTCCAATATGATGATCAATATCCTTAACTTGCACTATGGGTTGTGGTAGAATATCAGTAAAACCACATCTTTCCATTCATATACATTTCAAATCTAATCCTTTCTCTGTTTTATTCAAAGCATACAGAGGAATCGGCCGAAAAGCTTGCATCGCATCCTTCCCTAAGGATCACGACCCGCTTTAGCCCTTGCTACAGCGGATAGCATTGAGACTAAGAACTCTACACGTCAATTTCTCATTTACAAATTCTTAAATCTCAATCAAAATTTTGGCGCCGTTGCCGGGGAAGGAACGGCACGATTTCCTCATTCTAATTATTTTTTATCCTTTCTGTTTGCAGATACAGAGAACAGGAAAACAAAGCAGCAGTAAGGACACATAGCAACTCTGTGCCTCTGCCCTCGAAGGAAGAGCATCAGAGCCTACTTCTTTGCCGCGGGTCCGCGGCAAGAGTAGTTCACTACTCATCAAATTTTCTGCAGGTTGCTCAGAATTGCAAATACTGCTTACTGCTGTGATTAAATTTCTCTGTGATCACTCTGCAACTGCTAATTAATAACATTAACCCATTTGTTGTTAATAAAAAAAAGATTAGACTCTTGCATTTAGGGCACGTGTCTATTTTAATTTTTTTTAATTCTGTTGAAGAGTGCTGGCGACAAGAAGTACGTTTGCATAGCATATAGATTAGGAAACACTCTTGGTTGATTTACTGCGTTCTTGAGTGAATACTTTTCTACAGCTTTACACGTACACAAAAATATCTTAAGGGCATAACCCATAAACAAGATAAGGTGGGGATTTCATCACCCTTCCTTGGCCCACAAATCATATCCGTCACACTCACAACCCTAACCTTAAGTAAAATTTGACTAGACGTTGACCCTAGGTTAACTCGGACTCAATAGGAGATTGACCGAAGGAGGAAAATTGTTCGAAATTAACTCTTGTCAAATCGGTGTCTAGGCAGGGGATTGAGGGCCGAAAGCCCGAAGAACGGTGGTTATTTAATTAAGGAACGTCTCTGACGGAAAACCTCCCACCGGTCTTGCCACCTACCTGGCCGATTAGCTTGTGGTTAACGTCGACAGTAGACCTCCTAAAGACAGTCTAAAGTTAGGAGTCGTCTAGGTCAAGGATAACCCTAGAATAGGATTTTTTGTTTGTTTTTCTTTTTTTTTGGTTGATTGGGTGAACTTGTTTGCTAATTGTGCATGCCCGCTTGGTCGAGAGACCCACTTACATCTAGGCTAACTAGAACTAGTTCACCACCCGAGCAAAAGCCCGACTCACACATGGCACAACCACATCACTCCAAGATAGGTTCTATCCTATTAGAACCTCTCTTCCTTCTTGCATCAAGCTTACTATTGAAGGTGTTGACCCATTTGAACTCAAGCCACAATACATCAACACCCTTCCCAAATTTCATGGACTTGAATCCGAGAATGCATACTTCTTCATAAGGGAATTTGAAGAAGTATGTCTCATGATGAATATACCTAAGTTAAGAAAAGATGCCATCAAACTTAGGTTTGTCCCCTTTGCTTTGAAGGATTTAGCAAAGAAATGGCTCTACAGTCTAGAGGCCGGTTCAATATCTACTTAGGATAATTTCATTAAGGCCTTCTTAAAGAAATTTTATCCCGTTCACAAGACTGCACTGATTAGGAAGAACATCTTACAGTTTAAGCAAACAGCCAATGAACCTTTTTGGAAATACTTCGAACGTTTTAAGGACCTCCTTACCCAATGCCCTCACTATGGGATAGAGAAATGGCGACATTGCCAAGTTCTATATGATGGATTAGATTATCCTACTAAAACGCTGTTAGAATCCATGTGCCAAGGAGGATTTCTGCAAAAGAACGAAGATGAAGGATGGTTATTATATGAAGAATTAGCTGATAATACCATCCAATGGGAACCTACTCCGGAAAAATTTAGGACTAATGACCCTACTTCTTCTAAAGGAGGTATCCATTCCATTGAGGCCAACGTAGCAACTGATGCTAAGTTAGCTGCTGTTATGCGAAGACTAGAGGCTCTTGAAACTAAAGAGCCAGTCTCTGTGAACCAAGTCAGCCCAACATCTTCGGCGGGCTGTACTTATTGTCAAGATATGAACCATGTGTTCGAGGAATGTCCTGTCTTCATCGCGCATCAAAGCTTGCCCGAACATATGAGTGCGGCCTTCACAAGGCCCGCCAACAATCCTTATTCACCCGCCAACAATCCTTATTCACCCACCTACAATCCTGATTGGAGAAATCATCCCAATTTTTCGTGGGGCCCAAGCAACAATGATCAAACTAGGCCTAAATTCTCCAACAATTTCCAAAATCCGCCCTATCAACAAAATTTCCCTAGTCAAAATCCTCCACCGTCTTTCCAAAATTCACAAATGGAGACAAGACTTTCAAATTTGGAAAGAAAGATGGACACTCTAGTTAAAAGCCACGACACGCTGGCTCAAGTCTTAACTAGGATCGAGATCCAATTGAACCAACAAGAGAGACAGAGGGGTACCCTACCGAGTCAACCATTGCCAAATCCTAGGAATGCTAGGCCAGCCAATGAGGCTCAAGACCCAAACCAGTGTCACATGGTTCATACACTCAGATCGGGAAAACAAGTTGATAATCAAGTATCCATGCCACAGGATCCATCTCAGTCATCCATTCCATCTAGCTCCACTCCTTCTCCACCCAGCTCCAATGAAACTGAAGTTGAAAAGTCAGCAGGACAGATGCACCAGCCTATAGCTCCATTTCCAAATAGGCTTAGAAGCAACAACAATGCACATATGGAGAAATTATTAGAGGTGTTCAATCAAGTTAGGCTCAACATCCCACTTCTTGATGCAATCCAACAGGTCCCTAGTTATGCCAAATTCCTTAAGGACATGTGCACCAAGAAAAGAAAGACTAATGTGCCTAAGAATGTTTTTCTAGCCACTAACATTAGTGAGCTATTGTCCAACCAGATCCCTATTAAGTATAAGGACCCTGGTTGCCCCACCATCTCTTGCACCATAGGTCGAGCCGAAATCAATCGAGCACTCCTCGATTTAGGAGCTAGCATCAATTTGCTCCCTTTCTCCGTATATCAACAACTTGGATTAGGTGAACTCAACCCGACCCAAGTTACTATTCAGTTGGCTGACCGCTCAATCAAAGTCCCTAAGGGAGAGATCAATGACGTTCTCATACGGGTGGGAGAATTCATTTACCCAGTCGATTTCATTGTCTTAGAGACACAACCTGTGTCTAATCCTAGGTTCCAAACTCCTGTCATCTTAGGAAGACCGTTCCTAGCAACCGTAAATGCAATCATAAATTATAGAAACGGATCCATGAGACTGACTTTGGGGATATGACCAAGGAAGTCAATGTTTTCAACCTAGGTAAGCATCCCTACGATGTGACCGACCAACCCTTTGAGGTTAACTTCATTGAAAACATGACAAGTAAGCACAATGAGGAGATCACACTAGAGTCAGAGGAAGAGGAAGACTTAGAAGCAAGTGGTCTCAGCCTTGATGAGATCGAATGGGAATCAAATCTGAGTTCTATAGAGATGGGAGATTCTAGCTTAACACCTCCACCCATCGAGCCACCTCCTTCTTTGGAGTTAAAAGCCTTGCCTAAACATCTTAAGTACGCCTACCTAGGTGAACAAGAGACGTTACCGTTCATAGTTGCATCCAATTTGACTAATAGGCAAGAGGAAGACCTACTGGCAACCCTTAGGAGACATAGGGAAGCCATTGGTTGGACTATGGCAGATATCAAGGGACTGAGCCCTACGATAGTCCAGCATCGTATCCATCTAGAGGAAGGGGTTAGACCGAAGAGGAATCCACAACGTAGGCTAAACCCACTTTGCAGGAGGCTGTACAAGCCGAAATAGTGAAACTGTTAGATAATGGGATCATTTATCCCATTTCCGATAGCGAATGGGTTAGCCCAATGCATGTGGTCCCTAAGAAGTCCAGCTTTACTGTAGTAGAAAACGACAAGCATGAGTTAGTGCAAACACGATTGCCTACCAAGGTTAGAGTATGCATAGACTACCGCAAGTTGAACGCAGCCACTAGGAAAGATCATTTTCCCCTCCCATTTATTCACCAAATGCTGGAAAGATTAGCCGGTCATGAGTATTACTGCTTCTTGGACGGTTATTCAGGGTATAACCAAATCCCTATAGCCCCGGAGGACCAAGAAAAGACAACGTTCACGTGCCCATTTGGGACATTTGCCTACCGTCGAATGCCTTTCGGCCTATATAATGCCCCCGCCACATTCCAACGTTGTATGTTAAGGCTGTTTTCTGATATGCTCGAGCGCTTTTTAGAGATTTTCATGGACGACTTCTCCGTCTATGAAAATTCATTTGACCATTGTCTCCATCACTTGGAGCTAGTACTGAGTAGATGCACCGAAAAGAACTTGACCCTCAATTGGGAAAAGTGCCACTTCATGGTGCAGCATGGGATTGTCCTAGGTCATGAGAAATCTAGGGAAGGGATAAAGTGGACAAGGCTAAGGTGGATATCATAGCCAAACTTCCAATTCCACGATGTGTGAAGGACATTCGATCTATCTTAGGACACGCTGGGTTTTATCGTAGGTTCATTAAGGATTTTAGCAAAATTGCTAGACCCCTTACAACCTTCTACCTAAGGACGTGCCCTTCATATTTGACGATAGGTGCAATAGTGCGTGGGAAAAGTTGAAAGTGGAACTTATTTCTGCACCTATCATCTCACCTTCGGACTGGTCCAAGCCTTTTGAGATCATGTGCGATGCCTCAGATTTTGCGATAGGTGCTGTCTTAGGACAGCGTAAGGATAGCAAGCAGCACGTGATCTATTATTCGAGTAGGACGCTCAATGACGCCCAAATGAACTATACTACAACCGAGAAGGAATTCTTGGCAGTAGTGTTCGCTTTGGAGAAATTCCGCCCATACCTACTTGGGACCAAGACCACGATTTTCACCGACCATTATGCAATTCGATACCTTATGCTAAAAAAGGATGCGAAGGCCCGACTCATTCGTTGGATCCTCCTCCTTCAAGAATTTGATCTCGAAATTCGAGATAAAAAAGGTGTTGAAAATGTTGTCGCAGACCATCTCTCTCGCGTGCCTATGCACCCTCCGACGAACTGCCCATCAATGACAATTTTCCCGATGAACAACTTCTAGCCATCTCTAAGGAACCATGGTTTGCTGACATAGTAAATTACTTAGTCACAAACCAAACACCACCTAATTGGTCAAAACAGGATAGATACCGGTTCTTGTCTCAAGTCCGGTATTACATATGGGAAGATCCATACCTTTTCAAATATTGTAGCGACCAAATATTAGGAGATGTGTCCCCGATGAGGAGACTAGAAGCGTTCTAACCTTTTGTCATGAGTTCGCTTGCGGTGGACACTTTGGTCCCCGCAAAACTGCCGAAAAGATTCTGCAAAGTGGCTTTTATTGGCCAACTGTGTTCAAAGACGCATTCGAGTATTGCAAAAGTTGCACAAGATGTCAAATGATAGGAAGAATTTCCAAACGAAATATGATGCCCCTAAATCCAATTCTAGAAGTAGAACTTTTCGATGTCTGGGGCATCGATTTTATGGGACCCTTCCCTAATTCGTTTGGGCACCAATACATCTTGTTGGCCGTAGACTACGTGTCAAAATGGGTTGAAGTTGTCCCTTGCAAGACAAATGACAACAAAGTTGTTGTCAAATTCTTGAAAGAAAATATTATCTCGCGCTTTGGAACCCCTCGAGCCATCATTAGTGACAATGGCACGCATTTTTGCAATAGAACTTTTGAAGCTCTTATGCGAAAATACGCCATAACTCACAAGTTGTCTACGCCCTACCATCCTCAAACTAGCGGTCAGGTAGAAGTTTCTAATAGGCAAGTCAAGCTCATCTTGGAGAAAACTGTGAATCAGAATAGGAAGGACTGGTCCACCAAACTGGTGGATGCCCTATGGGCATATAGGACTGCCTTTAAGACGATTCTAGGAATGTCTCCCTACAGACTAGTCTTTGGAAAGCCTTGCCACCTTCCTGTTGAGCTAGAACACCGGGCCCTATGGGCAATTAAGCAGCTAAATTTCGATCTAGATAAGGCCGGTGAGCTTCAGAAATTGCAAATTTCTGAACTAGAGGAATTAAGGAATGAAGCATACGACAATGCGAAGATTGCGAAGGATAGAGTTAAGATTTTTCATGACAAGTTCATCACGAGAAAAACGTTTGTCCAAGGACAAAAAGTTTTACTCTATAACTCTAGACTTCATCTCTTTCCTGGCAAGTTGAAGTCAAGATGGACATGGCCCTTCATTGTTAAGACTGTATTTCCACACGGAGCCATAGAGATATACGATCCCAAAAATGGCAATGCATTCAAGGTAAATGGTCAACGTCTTAAAATCTTTTTGGAGTCAGTACCGGAAGTAAATGCAGCCATGGGTCTTTTTGACCCACTGTATCGGTAACTATATCTTTCTGCCAGTTCATGCATCCATGCATTTCATTCATACATTAGGGACCATGCATGAAACAAGTGTGGGGGAAGGGTATATAATATATAAAAAAAACATTAAAAAAACATTAAAAAATAATTAAAAAAAGAAAATAGAAATATTTTTTCTCTTTATTTATTGCATAAAAAAAAAGGATTATAAAAAGGATAATACTTTGACTTATTTCTTGAAAGAAATCTAAGTTAGTTTTAAGAATTAGGAAAGTCATGATTAGGATTTCGAAAAACTTGGTCAAAATAAATGAATTGTTGAATTTTTAGGTATAGGGGGAGAAATTGAATAAGTAGTTAGTCTTAATTTTTACCTTAATGAAATGTGCATACCTAATACATATCTAGGATTCTAAGACAAAGACCCTTGTGCCTCATAAAAAAAAAAATCACCAATTAAGCTGGATACATGTGCCTCAAGAAGCATAAGTATTCACGCCTAAAGGTGAGCTCTAAATAAAATAAAGTCCTTAGTTTTGTGGCCTAGTTCATCTGAATTTGAGTCCGCGGGGTGTTTTCTCACCTGGTGCCCTAAAGCCGACCGGTTTGGGAGCCACCGACTTTAAGTTCGCTAACGGCTAGTTTTCCTTTGGGGCTATAAATACCCCATTGCTTGGTGTTTTTATCTAAGATTTTGAAGAGCAAAAATTTCTACTTTTCTGAAGTGTTTTTTTCAAGTTTAAAAAGTGTTTTAGTGCTTTAAAAGATTTCATCTTTATTGTTTTTCAAGGATTTTAGAAAATCAAAGAAATCTAGGTTTTTGGGATATTGGTTTGGATTTTCAATTCTATCATCTACAAGAGATTTCCCAAGTAGTTTTTCTTTGTGATTTGCTTTCCAAAAACACCTTGATATTCACTTGAACTATATCTTCTATCCTATTCTATTTAGGATCTTTTGTTTAGTGGAAAAGAGAGATTGTTTGTGGTTGAAAGAAACCACTTGTTGTAAAAACCCTCCTTGTATTTGTGTATCCCTCTTTGGTAGAGGTTGATCGGAGTGGTATTGGTTTGAATCCCTCTTCGGTAGAGGTGATTGTGTTTGTTGTTGGCTACGGGCCTTATCCCTCTTCGGTAGAGGTGAATTGTGATTGTATTGCCTCGGTGGCATTGTAAGGTTGAGAGAGGAGTTCGGTACTCTTTTAGTGGATTGGAAATCCTTCTCGGTGAAGGCGGGGACGTAGAGCTAAGGGCTCGAACCTCGAAACATATCTTTGTGTTTACGTTTGATCCATTATCTCTAAACTCTCTCTTTTTACATTTGTGATTTATTGTGTGCAGGCCTTGAGTTCTTATTTTAATAATAAATAAAGCCTAAAAGAAGCCCAAAAGCCCATATCCAAGCCCAAGTCCAAGCCCAGGTGTAAGAGTGCAATTACAAGAAGTCAAAAGTGCAAATACAAAGTGTAAAAATTGCAAATACTACAAAGAGGGAAAGGATAGAATTCTATTCTACCCTAAATGCTTGGTGGATGAGGATAAATAAGAGTGCAAGGATGAGATTCATTTTTGAAGGGATTTGGATTTAGGGTAACTTGATTTCTAAGTTATCTCGAAAATCCAAAATGAAGAGCCAAGATCCAGCTTCCAGAAGCATATGCCCAGATGGACGGACTAGAGGAGGCCACGCGCGAAAGCGCGCGGCCAGAGATCAGACTATGGCCGCGAAAATGCGGCCCAAGCCGCGTTTCCACGGCAATCCTGCCTTATCCATCTACCAGTTTTCGTGGAGGAGTTTATCCAGGACTCTATCGCCTTCTGCACCTATAAATACCCCTGCAGGCGCAGCAGAGAGGGCATCCAGAGAGAGATTATGGTTTTCTTTAGCTATTTCTTTAAAATTTCTGCAAGTTTGTAATTTTGTTTTGAGTACATTGTGGAGGAGAAGGAGCTTGTATTTGGGAGACATTTTTCGAATAAAGGTTACCTTTTTCCCATTTAATTCTCTGCTATTTAATTTTGCTTTTATTCTGTGATCTCTCTGGTTTAGTTTTTAATCTGTGATCTTCTGATTTATTTGTTTCCTTTCTTTCTCAATTCTTCTTATTAAACAACATAAAAAAAAAAGTAAATAAATTGAAAAGATAAAAAAAATGATGAACTAATTTCCTATTGTGGTTTGCTGAAATTCTTAAAGCAACCCTAGAGCAGTTAAGCATTGATCGGATTGATGACATTTTTTAGAAACCCTAGGTTTAAAGTAGATTGCTTGAAGACTAAATGATGATTAGTTTCATAATCTAAAGTCACACCTTTAAGAATTTTTCACATTTCATGCTTAAGAACTTTGACAACGTAACTTCAAGGTAAATCTTCTCTTACGTTGTGCTTAGATGTTAGAATGAAAACGTGTTAGATTTTTAGGAGTGTCGCTAGTAAGATTCTACAATCTTTTTCTCTCGCTTGCATATCCTCTAGAAAACCTAGGATGGAGTCCATATATTCCAATATGATGATCAATATCCTTAACTTGCACTGTGGGTTGTGGTAGAATATCAGTAAAACCACATCTTTCCATTCATATACATTTCAAATCTAATCCTTTCTCTGTTTTATTCAAAGCATACAGAGGAATCGGCCGAAAAGCTTGCATCGTATCCTTCCCTGAGGATCACGACCCGCTTTGGCCCTTGCTACAGCGGATAGCATTGAGACTAAGAACTCTACACTTCAATTTCTTATTTACAAATTCTTAAATCTCAATCAATGCTCATGTGTACACTTGTACACATTGTGGACGTAAGGGCCACCTTACTAAATTTTGTTATGATCGTATACATGTTTCTAATTTAGCAAATAAATTTGTTTGGATTAGGAATGATACTAACCCCCATGGACCCAAAAAGTTGTGGGTACCAAAGACCACCCCTCGTGTTTATGATGTAGGTGTGGGCTCTCGCATTACGTGAGAGTAGCGGTACCTTGGAGTGGATGCGTTCCGAGCTTCATGAAAATCATTTGGATGCATCACTTTCAAGGAAAGTTTGGTGGAGAAGACCACCTTATTTTGGAGACATGGAGAGTTGCCTCATAGGTTTTGGTAACGGTCTCTTACTCCTTATTTATGTTTGCATGCTCTTCATGTTTATTATATATAGCATGTTTTGATGTTTATATGATCATTATGAAAATGCCATGATTATTAGACTCTTGATATGCATGTATAGCCCTTTTGAGACACCCATGTTTAATATGGACCATTATTTTGTAACGGTCCCAGTTAAAAATTTTCCATTTAATCATAATCATCTCGTATAATCCAAGCGTGGGACCCATCAGGGTATAATACTTCCAATACAATCATAAGAAACTCTTTACTATACATCAGAACTTTCACTACAGCTAACATGCATGATCCAATCGAGACTTATCATATATAAGTTCAATGATCCATAAGAACACAATCTTCATTTACCATATCAACATATATATATACATACAAGTAAGAGTCCAACACCAGGTCCTCTAATAATTACAGGTCAAGAGTAACGCCCAGCTAAAAGCACGCATATTTATACAAAATCATATACATAACAAAAGTAGCTTCTAATACAATGGTCCTGGTGACGCTTGTCCAGCACAATTGCCCTTAAGCGGGTCCCTTGCCCTTGTCCAAACCTGTCGGTGGAGTTAGAATAGAGTGAGCTTGACGGCTCAGTGAGTAAAACAATATTTAAATATGCTTATCAAGTAGGTATACATGGCTAAATTATCTGGTTGACATGTGTGTCGATATACTATTTTTGTAGGATCTTGTAATTAGCCATGAGCCAAAACAAAACACAGTAACAATGCCTTACTAGTCGACTAGGCCACTCTATAGTCGACTAATTCTAACTGTAAGTCGACTAATCATGACGCTATAGTCGACTGATTATACTTCACACGTACCTGCTTCTTTACTGGCAGCCAGGGACTCATGTAGTCGACTACCCTTCCTGGTATAGTCGACTAACTCAAGTACTAGTCGACTTGAAGTTCCCTATAGTCGACTAAAACTGTGAAAAATTGTGTTACTCACTGTATGTCACTTATAGTCGACTACCCTCCTGGTGTAGTCGACTACCCAATATATTAGTCGACTGGGTATAGACTATAGTCGACTAAAACTGTGAAAAACAGATTGTTAACTTTCTGTTTGCTCTCTGTATCTGGGATTAGTCGACTACAACCTATATGTAGTCGACTAATCCTGCTACCAGCAGGTTATCTGCCTCAAATATCACACTTATAGTCGACTAATTCCGGACTTAGTCGACTAATCTACCTAGAAATTGCCTGTTAAGAAACCATTCCAGATTTGATGTTAAGGATTTATGCATGAATATAACATAGGACTTATATCATAGTGATGTTCATATACATACAACATAATCTCCCCTTCTACGCCTCCGGTTCAACCCGGTCCCTTCCTCCGATATATAATATATAATCTCCCCTTCTACGCCTCCGGTTCAACCCGGTCCCTTCCTCCGATATATAATATATAATAATCTCCCCTTCTACGCCTCCGGTTCAACCGGGTCCCTTCCTCCGATGCATCATGCCATCATATAATATCAATATGCAAGACATATCATAAAATCATGGATTCATAAACAACATGAGTAGTACTTGCGGAAATTGAAACACATGAACCCAGAATATACATAAGGTTAAATACTTGTGTATCTCTTACACTTATTTCATTTCCTACTTATTTCTACTCATCATGTTGTTAAAATTAGCATGTTCTACTCACCCTTGAAGTTGTATGTTCAGATTTTTGTTGTTGCCCTTTGGTTGTTGCTGCTGTTAACTTACTGCTGCTGCTGCTACTGCCTCGCTGCTGCTGCTGCCTTGCTGTTGCTGCTGCTGCTGCTGGAAAAAGGAGAGAGAGGGAGAGAGGTTGTGAAGAGAGAAAGAGAGTGTTTGATCAAAAAGTGTTTAATCCTCTTCATCCCCTCTATTTATAGCCTCTAACCCTCCATAGGATTGTGCCATGTGTCCCCTAAACATCCCATCAAATTTACTCTTCTCTATGCCTCTCCCCCCTCTCCATGAGGTACAAGCATGGGGGCATGGTGGTAAAGTTGACCAAATTTGGGGTATCCTTATACCTATATACATGAAGGTATAAATGCTCATGTATACATACTTATTTATACATACACATATAATATGCATGACTTAACTAAAGTATCATGCATGCATACTAATTCTCATTACCTTATGATTAATTAGGAAAAGAAATGCTTAAATTGGGGCAAGTGTTACATTCTACCCTCCTTATGGAAGTTTCGTCCTTGAAACTTAACGTACCTTGGAATAAATGCGGATAGGCCTTTCTTATCTCCTCTTCCAGTTCCCAAGTGGCTTCTTCTTTATTTTGATTTCTCAATAAGACCTTGACCAAGGAAATATTTTTGTTTCTCAATTGCTTCTCCTTGCGATCAAGAATTTGTACTGGTTCTTCCGCGTAAGACATGTCTTCTAGTATTTGCAGAGGTTCATAGGAGATGACGTGATCAGGGTCGGGCACATACTTCCTCAGCTGAGAGACATGAAATACATTGTGCATCCTTTCCAAAGCAGGGGGTAGGGCCAAACGATAAGCAACCGGTCCAATTTTATCCAGTATTTCAAACGGACCCACATATCTAGGGGCTAATTTGTTCTTACCGCCGGTGCGTCTCACTCCCTTCATTGGAGATACCTTCAGGAAAACACTATCCCCTACCTCAAACTCCAGTGGTCTGCGACGATTGTCTGCATAGGCTTTCTGTCTGCTCTGGGCTGCTTTCATTCTTTCCTTGATTAGCTTGATTTTCTCTGTAGCCTCTTGAATTACATCGGGGCCGAACAATCTTCTATCCCCAATTTCCTCCCAACAGATTGGTGATCTACACCTCCTCCCATACAATGCTTCAAAGGGAGGCATACCGATAGTGGACTGGTAACTATTATTATAAGCAAACTCCACTAAGGGTAAATAGTTGCCCCAACTTCTCCCAAAATCCAGTACACAAGTTCTCAACATATCTTCCAATATTTGAATGGTCCTTTCTGACTGTCCATCCGTTTGGGGGTGGGCTGCTGTACTGAGTTGTAATTTAGTGCCCATAGCTCTGGACAAACTCCTCCAAAATCTGGATTGAAATCTTGGGTCCCGATCTGATACAATAGATTCAGGTACTCCATGTAATCTGATTATCTCTCGGACATATACCTGAGCCAGTCTTTCCATTGAATAATTGATCCGGATAGGCAGAAAATGGGCAGATTTGGTGAGTCTGTCTACCACTACCCAGACTGTATCCAGTCCTTGGGACGTCCGAGGAAGTCCAGTGACGAAATCCATCGCAATTTGACTCCACTTCCATTCAGGAATAGATAAGGGCACTAACAAACCTGGGGGCTTCTTATGTTCGGCCTTGACTTGTTGACAGACTAAATATTTGTGGGCAAAATTAGAAATGTCCACCTTCATTCCATCCCACCAGAAGTTATGACGCAGATCTTGATACATCTTCGTGCTTCCGGGATGAGCTGTATAAGGTGTACTATGAGCCTCCTTCATTATTTCTTCTTTGATCTCTGCTACATCTGGCACACATAATCTGCGTCCAAACCTTAGTACATCACCTTCCATTTGAAACTCCTTGAGTTCTCCTTCTTGCACTTTCTTCATCATCTTCTTTATTTGAGTATCTCCTTGTTGGGCCTCTTTGATCTTGTCGTATAGATTAATTTGGATACTCACTTGATTCAGTTGATACTCAGAATTTGAAGAATCAATGACTCGCACTTCTATTTGTATTTCTTCTAGATCTCTTAATATTCTTGCTTGACGAGTCATCAAGGCGGCCAGAGTCCCTCCTGATTTCCGGCTCAAAGCATCAGCCACCACATTGGCCTTCCCAGGGTGGTATTGAATAGTAATATCATAATCCTTCATTAGTTCTAACCACCTCCTCTGTCTCATGTTCAGTTCCTTTTGTGTGAAGATATATTTCAAGCTCTTATGATCAGTAAAAACTTCACAAGATACTCCATACAAATAATGTCGCCATATCTTTAAAGCAAAGATCACAGCGGCTAATTTCAAGTCATGAGTGGGGTAATTTCTTTCATCGGTCTTCAATTGTCGGGATGCATAGGCAATAACTTTTCCGTGTTGCATTAACACACATCCCAATCCCAGTTTTGATGCATCACTAAAAATGACAAATCCTTCAGTCCCCGAAGGTACAATTAAGACAGGAGCAGATGTCAGTCTAGCTTTAATCTCCAGGAAGCTCCTATCTTGATCTTCTCCTCATGCAAACTTCTTATTCTTTCTAGTTAATTGAGTCATTGGTGCTACAATCAGAGAAAACCCTTCTACAAATCTTCTGTAGTACCCAGCTAATCCCAAGAAACTTCGAACTTCAGTAACATTAGTGGGTCTAGGCCAGTCTCGGATTGCTTCTATCTTTACCGGGTCTACTGATATTCCTTCTTTAGATATAATATGGCCAAGAAACCCTACTTGTTCTAGCCAAAATTCACATTTCTTCAATTTTGCATAGAGTTGCTTCTCTCTCAAGATTTGAAGGACAATATTAAGATGTTTCTCATGATCTCCCGTATTCTTTGAATAGACCAGAATATCATCAATGAATACTACTACAAACTGGTCTAGATATGGTTGAAAAATCCGATTCATTAAGTCCATAAATGCTGCCGGAGCATTAGTGAGTCCAAAAGGCATGACTAGAAATTCAAAGTGTCCATATCTCGTCCGGAAAGCTGATTTGGGCACATCTTCAGGTTTGACCTTCAGCTGATGATACCCCGATCTAAGGTCTATCTTAGAAAATACACAAGACCCTTGTAATTGATCAAATAAGTCATCAATTCGGGAAGAGGGTACTTATTCTTGATAGTTGCCTTATTCAATTCCCGGTAGTCAACACATAATCTCATACTCCCATCCTTCTTCTTTACAAATAGTACAGGTGCTCCCCAGGGAGATATACTTGGCCGAATGAAACCTTTGTCTAATAAGTCCTGCAATTGAGTTTTAAGTTCTTTCATTTCTGCAGGGGCCATACGGTACGGTGCCTTAGAAATTGGGGCAGTACCGGGTATTACATCTATTGTAAATTCTACCTCCCGATCTGGGGGCAGGCCTGGTAAGTCTTCCGGGAACACATCCGGGAACTCATTCACAATTGGAATAGTCTTAATATTTATATCAGTCCTGGTGGTATCCAACACCGAAGCCAGAAATCCTTGGCACCCTTGCTTCAATAACTTGGTGGCTTTGATGGCTGATATGTGAGGTATATCATGACTAACTTTCTCTCCTTCAAAAATAATTTCCGGAGTCCCTTTCATTTTAAAGATAATCCTCTTTTTATTACAATCTACCTGAGCACCACAGGCAGACAACCAGTCCATTCCTAGTATGGCATCGAACCCCATTTCGCCTAGCTTAATCAGATCAACAAATGTCTTCATTTCTCCAATTATCACTTCACAATTCGTATATCTAGTGCTAGCTATCAAGTTCTCCCCTATAGGTGTGGACACAACCAACTGAAATCCTAGGAGTTTTGATTCTTGATTTAGTTTATAAGCAAAAGCACTAGATACGAATGAATGAGTAGCTCCAGGGTCAAATAATGCATGGGCAATATGTCCTGATACAGAGATCATACCTTCCACCACTGCATTTGAAGCCATTGCTTCCCGGTGGGTTAATGCGAAGGTTCTGCCTTGCACCCGAGGTTGTTGAACCGATGACTGGGTTGCAGCAGAACGTGGGGCATTACTGGGCTGCATGGAGTTACTGGCTTGTCCTCTGGAAGGATTCGTCCTCACGATCGGCCTTCCACTTCCTCTACTCGGCCCTTGGCTTCCACGCATCATCGGACAATTCCTCCTTAGATGTCCCACCTCTCCACAATTAAAATAAGACCTATCTAGGAGACAGTTTCCAAAATGGTTTACTCTACACCTCTGACACCAGGGAGCCTCCGAGACTCTGGGATGGGACGCAGAGGTAGCTTGTGTCTTCGAGGGAGTGTCTCTGTTTCTCAACCATGTTCTCCCGCCTCTGGCTCCTCCTCCTCTATAAAAAGTACTGTTAAACCCAGACCCTCTGCCGCTGGTGGGTCCTGATGTCGTCCTCAAAGGAGGTTCTTGATAACGGGGGCGCTTAGAATTGGGAATTTCTTCCACCCAGTCTCCCTGGCCTTCTTGTATGTCCATTTCCACCTCCAAAGCTCTTTCTACTGCTTGGAGATAATTCCTCAATTGTAATGGAATCAGTCGGCCGCGAATATCTGGTCTTAGGCCCTTTACGAATCTCGTTGTCTTTTTCGCTTCACTCCTGACCAAGGTATCAGCATACCTGGATAGCTGAGTGAATTTCTGATCATATTGGGATACATTCATAGAACCTTGACGTAGTTCCAAGAATTCTGTTGCCATCTTATCTCTGGCTGTCTCCGGAATGTATTTCTCAGTGAATTTGTTCACCAAGAATTCCCAGGTGATTGATTCCCTTGCATTCTTCATACTATGCTTCACTGCCCTCCACCAATGTTCCGCTTCCTTTTGGAACATAAAAGAAGAGAAGGACACCTTTTGTTCATCAGTGCAGCTCATAACTTTTAGGATCTTTTCTATTTGAAGGAGCCATGCTTCGGCTTGTAAGGGGTTCGCCTCTCCTTCAAATACGGGCGGTTTCATCTTCTGAAACTGCTCCAGTGCTCGGTGGGAGTTGTTACTGCTCGCTCTGGTCATTAGTTGTGCGAGCCACTCCGGCATTACCCCTGGAGTTCCCTCATTCCCTCTCATCTGAACTTCAGAGTCTCCATCATTGTTCACGGGGGGTGCACTCCCCATCTCACTGTAGTGTGTCGTATCGAGCGACAGGGACTTCTCAGGTGGTAGTTGGTTCAAATCCATGTATTCTCCCTATAAAAATAAGGGCGTCTAATCAACATACCACACAATATAGGAATGAGTAGGGATAAAACTTTGGTCTCAGGTAATCATATTAATAACATCACTTTTGAAAACAAGCAACTTGTTATATATATATATATATATATATATATATATATATATATATATATATATATATATATATATATATATATATAGCTACATCCATCATGGATACAAAAGGCATTATGCTGACATGCCTTCCTTCTTTGGATATCCAGACTAACCCATGTGCATTCATAAGATATATGCCAGGGTACATACAACAACCCTAAGGATATCCATCACCTAACATACTAGGCCTATACATGTATATACATCAAAAGTGTCAACTCCAAGGTTCACCCTTTATAGGGTAGAGTATCCCCACTAGGATCTCCGCTAGTGCTGCTGCTATCATCCATATCCTCCTCGGGGTCTTCTTCCGGTGATTCGTCCCCGGCGCAGCACCAGTCGTCTAAGTCATCATAAAGGTCCATATCCCTTTCCCACGTTTCGTTCCAAAAGACGCCTCCATATGTAAATCCCCTTCGGGTTTCTTCATTAATCGTGCTAGAGTGCTCTGTTACTGGTATCTCAAGTGAATCTCCCACCAAGCTTCCTGTGTCAACATTGGTTGGTTCGGGCTTATTAGATGCCTGCGACTCAACCTCCTCACAATCTACCCAGTTTAGGGGTAAAATCGTTTCCGCTGGATCAGTTTTGTCCGACTCGTACCCCTAGTCCATGGAATAATCTCAATCATACGGCTATCATCAAGAAGCAACATAAATATACACACTTATAACTGTACTTATCCTTAATCTACTCATAAGTCTCATGTCTTTAGAACAACTCAGATTCCATAGATATTTTAATGCATTTCTTGTCACATAAGACTAACTACCTAACCATGATCATATGTCTATACGTATAAACCTAACAATTTCCTCATCTCTTACTCTTTCTACTTCTAAACCTTTGCTCTGATACCAACTGTAACGGTCCCAGTTAAAAATTTTCCATTTAATCATAATCATCTCGTATAATCTAAGCGTGGGACCCATCAGGGTATAATACTTCCAATACAATCATCAGAAACTCTTTACTATACATCAGAACTTCCACTACAGCTAACATGCATGATCCAATCGAGACTTATCATATATAAGTTCAATGATCCATAAGAACACAATCTACATTTACCATATCAACATATATATATATACATACAAGTAAGAGTCCAACACCAGGTCCTCTAATAATTACAGGTCAAGAGTAACGCCCAGCTAAAAGCACGCATATTTATACAAAATCATATACATAACAAAAGTAGCTTCTAATACAATGGTCCTGGTGACGCTTGTCCAGCACAATTGCCCTTAAGCGGGTCCCTTGCCCTTGTCCAAACCTGTCGGTGGAGTTCGAATAGAGTGAGCTTGACGGCTCAGTGAGTAAAACAATATTTAAATATGCTTATCAAGTAGGTATACATGGCTAAATTATCTGGTTGACATGTGTGTCGATATACTATTTTTGTAGGATCTTGTAATTAGCCATGAGCCAAAACAAAACACAGTAACAATGCCTTACTAGTCGACTAGGCCACTTTATAGTCGACTAATTCTAACTGTAAGTCAACTAATCATGACGCTATAGTCGACTGATTATACTTCACACGTACCTGCTTCTTTACTGGCAGCCAGGGACTCATGTAGTCGACTACCCTTCCTGGTATAGTCGACTAACTCAAGTACTAGTCGACTTGAAGTTCCCTATAGTCGACTAAAACTGTGAACAATTGTGTTACTCACTGTATGTCACTTATAGTCGACTACCCTCCTGGTGTAGTCGACTACCCAATATATTAGTCGACTGGGTATAGACTATAGTCGACTAAAACTGTGAAAAACAGATTGTTAACTTTCTGTTTGCTCTCTGTATCTGAGATTAGTCGACTACAGCCTATATGTAGTCGACTAATCCTGCTACCAGCAGGTTATCAGCCTCAAATATCACACTTATAGTCGACTAATTCCGGACTTAGTCGACTAATCTACCTAGAAATTGCCTGTTAAGAAACCATTCCAGATTTGATGTTAAGGATTTATGCATGAATATAACATAGGACTTATATCATAGTGATGTTCATATACATACAACATAATCTCCCCTTCTACGCCTCCGGTTCAACCCGGTCCCTTCCTCCGATATATAATATATAATCTCCCCTTCTACGCCTCCGGTTCAACCCGGTCCCTTCCTCCGATATATAATATATAATAATCTCCCCTTCCACGCCTCCGGTTCAACCCGGTCCCTTCCTCCGATGCATCATGCCATCATATAATATCAATATGCAAGACATATCATAAAATCATGGATTCATAAACAACATGAGTAGTACTTGCGGAAATTGAAACACATGAACCCAGAATATACATAAGGTTAAATACTTGTGTATCTCTTACACTTATTTCATTTCCTACTTATTTCTACTCATCATGTTGTTAAGATTAGCATGTTCTACTCACCCTTGAAGTTGTATGTTCAGATTTTTGTTGTTGCCCTTTGGTTGTTGCTGCTGTTAACTTGCTGCTGCTGCTGCTACTGCCTTGCTGCTGCTGCTGCTGCTGCCTTGCTGCTGCTGCTGCTGCTGGAAAAAGGAGAGAGAGGGAGAGAGGTTGTGAAGAGAGAAAGAGAGTGTTTGATCAAAAAGTGTTTAATCCTCTTCATCCCCTCTATTTATAGCCTCTAACCCTCCATAGGATTGTGCCATGTGTCCCCTAAACATCCCATCAAATTTACTCTTCTCCATGCCTCTCCCCCCTCTCCATGAGGTACAAGCATGGGGGCATGGTGGTAAAGTTGACCAAATTTGGGGTATCCTTATACCTATATACATGAAGGTATAAATACTCATGTATACATACTTATTTATACATACACATATAATATGCATGACTTAACTAAAGTATCATGCATGCATACTAATTCTCATTACCTTATGATTAATTAGGAAAAGAAATGCTTAAATTGGGGCAAGTGTTACAATTTTTGTGTTCTTACCATTTGTTTAGCTATCATGTTTATCATAAGTTTAATAACATGTGGATTTTCTTAATAATGATGTTTATGTTTACTATGATGATTCATATCTTGTTTTGATGCTTCATGATTTGAATATATGTTTAAATGTTAGTTTTCATTAAGACTAGGTATATATTTGTGCATATAGTGGGCCACAAATAAATTTATATATGTTTGTACTTGAATGCTTATTTGTTCCCATTAAATGTGCTAATATAGTCTAGTTTTGATAATCCATGCATCTTAAACTTGTATTCCATTTTGGTTTTATTTTATGATCATGTGTTTTCATTTCATGTATATGTCTATTTTATCAAACTTTAAGATATACATGTATACCCCTTGAGTCATTTGCCTTTCATGCAAATCTATATATATATGGACTCAATTGTATTTAGGGATATGTATGTATACTTTTTGTGTTGACAAATCATACATATACCTTGATATGAAATTTGTTTTAATGAAAATTTAGTTTTTCATGTTTCCATGTGTTTATATTTGACTTCATGTATATGTCTATTTTATCCAAATTATTGTTATACATATACATCCTTTTGAGCCACGTGCCTTCATGCATATATCCTTGTGGACTCGTTGTGTTTGGATATGTATGTATACTTTAATTTGTATAGGACATACATATACCTTGAAGATTAAATAGTTTTGATGATTTTCATGTTTTTATGTTTAAAGGAATATTGAGCTTAATGTCTATCTTTCATGATTATGATCTTCACATTGTATCTGTACACTCACATTTATTGTTTACTCATGTGTTTGTTTTCACGAGTCATATTTATGCTTAATTGAATTAGAGTGTTGACTATCATGTGGATTTCATGTTTCATGAAAAATAATTTTGTTTTATTCCTTACTTAAAGGATTTCGTACTAGTTTACAAGTTTTTCCATTTAACTAGTTCGTATTCTTCATATGGTAGAGTTTTTCAAACACAATAATTTTCAAACCTATTTTTGAAAACCCCTACCTTCCAAAGGCGGTTGGATGGGAGATCATCCTCATGTATGCTTTATAGTGAAAATCATGTTAAACTTGTGTATGAATGGGTGGTAGTTATATGATGTATACACTTGATCATTATTGTTGTTTCAATTGGTATCATTGAAATTCTTTAAATTGGTATCAATTTTGACCTTTCTTGTATACTCATATATGTTTGTATGTATGTATGCTTTCAATTCCAAGAATATCAATTTCAATTGGTATCTATTTTCATACATATATATGTTTGTGTTTATGCTAAAGCTTGAGTGTTTAACCTTGTTTCAATTGATTCAATTTTCAATTGGTATCTTATTTCAAGCTTATGTATTGTTGGTATTTCATAAAGGGGAGAAAATTCAATTTTCATGTTTACAATTGGTATTCGTATTTCCACTCCCTTACTTTATGATAGAAAATAAAAATTTTTAATTGATATCATATACTTAAAAAATACACTTTTTGATATCAAGATGTTTATTTGAATGTTTTAAAAATTGGTAATTCAAAATTTGTTTAAAGATAAATAAAAAAGTTTTGATTTATTTTGCCTATATGCAAGGAGAGCTTAACATCTCTTCTACATATAGATTCATGATGAGTGTATCTTATATTGAAGAGCTTGACATTCTCTTCTTTATGTGGTACACGTGTGTAGGGGGAGCTTTACATCTCCTCTTATGCATTGTATAGTGTACGTTATGTGAATTAGGGCTTGTCATCCCTCCTTCATGTAATGTATCTATGTAGGGAAGCTTCACATCTTCCTCTTCGTGAATGTATATAGCATATATCATTTATTTTATTAATCTATGTTTATTTTCAATTGGTATCAAGATGCTACTTTGACATGTTTTCACTTGATATCTTAATTGATTGTCACCCCTATATGGTTTTGTTTTTGTTTTAGACAAAAAGAGGGAGAACATTATTTTTATTAACCCTTATTGATGATTGTTTCTTTGTATTAAAAAGGGGGAGAAGATTTTGTTTTGTTTTGTTTTTACCCCTTTGTTGATGATTGACAAAAAGGGGGAGAAAGATTTTGAGTTTGGTTGAATTTTATATATGCATATTTATGTTTTTCATATATTAAGTTTAATTTAATTTAATTTTAATTGGTATCTAGAGCATGTTTTGTTTTTGAACATTTCATTGGTATCTAGAACCTTTTATTGTTTATGCATATCTATGCATGTTTCATGATTAATATTCATTACATATTTATGTTTATTTGTTTATGCATGAGTTAAGGGGGAGTTTCTTTGAAGTTTAACTTTAATCCATGCATATATAACTCCATGAGTTTTGTCATCATCAAAAAGGGGGAGATTGTTGGCCCGGAGGCCTTCCTCTCTAGTTTTGATGATGATTAACTCATGTAGTTATGTTTACTAATTATCTTGTGATTTTAGTTACAGATCATTGATCAAGATATTAGTTGGTGATTGCTTCAAAAAGAGGAGCTTAGAAGCCTTCACTTGGTGATTCCCGAGCCGAGCGTCAAGATCATTCATAGCCATGCTCGTTGGATCACGGAGTTTGGATCGAGTCGACTTGAAGATAGAAGATCATCAAGAAGACTTAGGTATCCTAATTTAGTTTAGTGTGTTTTAGATCCATGTGTAAAGATAAGAATAGTTGATATGCTCAAGTGCACAACACACACACGTTTTATGTTTGGATATTGGTTTTTCAGTTTTAGTTTAACCGATATTTGTTTTCAAGAATAGATTGATCAAAACAAGTTTAAATGGTTTATATGTATAATAGATGTATTCTAGTTATACATGCATGCTTAAACTTCCTATACAAACTTATTTTGACTTTCCTATTCATGTATTGAAAAATTCAAGTTTGACAAAATACAAGTTTTGGTTTTTAGTAAAAATGTTAAAACACAAAAATAGTTTCATATGCTTGATATTTGAGCTAAACTTTTTATCACATGTTTATGTATCAATGCAAAATGAGAAAACTATTTTTGAGGATTTTTACAAGATTTAAAAAAATATTTTTAACTTAATTTTCTGACCCAGTTTCTGACCCAGATTGTGGCTGACAGGCCAGGTCGGCCGACCGGACGGTCGACCGAACCAAGGGCCAGTCGACCGTTGCGGTCGACTGACGTGCACAGCCATGTGCACGTTTGTCAGACACAGGGCCGGTCGGCCGACCGGATCAGAGAGCCTTGCTCTCTGTATCTAGGCGGTCGACCGAGCGGTCGACCGGAGCAGAAAAGTCTGCTCTCTGTATCTGGGCGGTCGGCCGGGCGGTCGACCGTATTGCCCCAACGGTCATATTTCTGACCGTTACCGCAAGCCTGTCAGGCTGCCACATCAGCCTAACGGCTAGTTTTCTTTGGGGCTATAAATACCCCATTGCTTGGTGTTTTTATCTAAGATTTTGAAGAGCAAAAATTTCTACTTTTCTGAAGTGTTTTTTTCAAGTTTTAAAAAGTGTTTTTGTGTTTTAAAAGATTTCATCTTTATTATTTTTCAAGGGTTTTGAAAAATCAAAGAAAACTAGGTTTTTGGGATATTGGTTTGGATTTTCAATTCTATCATCTACAAGAGATTTCCCAAGTAGTTTTTCTTTGTGATTTGCTTTCCAAAAACACCTTGATATTCACTTGAACTATATCTTCTATCCTATTCTATTTAGGATCTTTTGTTTAGTGGAAAAGAGAGATTGTTTGTGGTTGAAAGAAACCACTTGTTGTAAAAACCCTCCTTGTATTTGTGTATCCCTCTTTGGTAAAGGTTGATCGGAGTGGTATTGGTTTGAATCCCTCTTCGGTAGAGGTGATTGTGTTTGTTGTTGGCTACGGGCCTTATCCCTCTTCGGTAGAGGTGAATTGTGGTTGTATTGCCTCGGTGGCATTGTAAGGTTGAGAGAGGAGTTCGGTACTCCTTTAGTGGATTGGAAATCCTTCTCGGTGAAGGCGGGGACGTAGAGCTAGGGGCTCGAACCTCGAAACATATCTTTGTGTTTACGTTTGATCCATTATCTCTAAACTCTCTCTCTTTACATTTGTGCAAAACATCATTCATATCATCATATCATATTTGCTTATGTTGAGCATCGATTCATATTGCCATATCTATTATATGCTTGTGTGTTTGTGTGTGCCTCACTTGTACCTAACCACAAGAGCTTCATATAGCACCTCAACCCATATCTAGGGAAATTAAGAGGAGTTAGTCCAGAGCCCTTCACGGGAAATTCGGTTACACTTGTGTGTTATATTAAGTGTGTTGCAAAATGTTTTAAAATTCCTCATTTAGCGCATTTAGTTTCTAGATTAGCATAATCACCTATTCACCCCCCTAGGTGATTTACAGAATGGAGAGAAAAGAGGATAAGGGCAGTGGACCAGCGACCTGGGCGTGGCCAGCAGGGGCAGCGCGACGGTCAAAGCTTGGGGTGGTTACCGACAGTAGTGAAGTGAGGATAGTGAGGGGGGGAGAGAGAGGTGGAGTGTGAGTGAGGGTGTGTGATGTTAATTTCACATTAAAGATGGACCAATAACCTTGGTTAATTGACATTGGATTCCTATTAAAGTTAACTGATATAATATTATGCCCATATTAAAGTCACATTTATATAGTTATATAGTCTCTTGAAATATAAAGGGTACCATGATGGAAAGGTTTTATTTCAAGGGGTTTAATTGCAAATGTGAGACCCACTTTTCTCCTCCTGCAAAGAATTACAATCTTACGTTCATTCATTTGAGAATCCATCAGAAAAGAAAACTGTGAGTTTGTGCAAGGACAAGGAGACAGAGAAAAGAGGATCTTTGCATTAGGGTTTGCAGGATCAAAAAGAAGGAATTAAGGATCTTCTCCAATATTCATCTATTCTTCATCAATGGCTTCAGGTATGGTGTTTTAAAGTATTGCTCAATTATGCATTTGATTATTCTTGAGATGTTCTTTGATTCTTGATCCATGGCCTATTTTATCCGCATTAAATCTATTGTATTTCCAACATTTGGTATTAGAGCTGTGTTTAAGAATCAATACATCTTGGATTAAGGATTATGATAAATTAGGGTTTTTGATAACAGTTCAAAAAAACGAATTTTTGATCATTTTAATTGTAGAATTTCATGAGGACTAAATAGCCCTAATTTTATGTTCATATTCCTCTAATTATGCAATTATCAGGGATCAAAATTCAGGATTAAGAAACCCTAATTTTCCCTAATTTTTGGAATAAATCGTCGGAACAGGAACTGCCTCAAATAACTGTTTCATCGACTATTAGTCGACTAGCAAGAGTTTATAGTCGACTAATTTATTTTTCCGAAAGTTGAAAACTCTCTGTTTCTAACAGGAGTCGACTTGTACTTTGGATTAGTCGACTAGTAAAGTGTATAGTCGACTAACCATTTTTGCCAAGTCGACTAATTTTTAACCGAGAGTTGTCTTCCAACAGGAGTCGACTAATAAAATTTTGTAGTCGACCAATAAAAATTTATAGTCGACTAATTATATGGGTATAGTCGACTAATCTTTCTTTGCCCTAGTCGACTGGACCTAAATGTGTAATCGACTTGACTTGACCCAAGTCGACTAATCCTTCATTGTAGTCGACTAATGCTTGTTAATGTTCAATCATTAAAGTATGTTACACATTTAAGTTATTGTGTTAATGTTGATTGATGCTTGGTCAAGTAATGTATTGAGGTATTATGGCTTTACTCAAATAAAAGGATTAGAGAATATTATTGGTTAGTTTTGTATTCATATGGCTTATTGATTTAGTAGTTGCCAAAGTGACCTATGTTAGTAAACCTATGAATATATAACTACATAAAAGACTTGTCAATGAGGGTGGCATAAAAGACAATAATATTCTCGATGGCGGTTCTAGTTAGGAGGTTGGGACTGGCCCAAAGGAAAGTCTCTTTCAAATAATTATGAACCGGGGTAGGGTAGTGTAATTTATGTAACTTAGTGGTGTGAAATTGGATACCCAAAGGTAACATGACTTACTATCTAAGTGACATAAATTATATTAGACCTACGTAGGTGATAAAAGTTCTCACCTAAAGAGTGAACACTAGATATGCTTAGGTTTCGCCCAAAGGAGAAATCAAAGTGATATCAATAGTTCATCTTAATTAAATTTAAGGTTATTGTATTGATAAGTGGCCTAATGTGAGCAATGTCCTATTATGTTTCAGTGAACGTCCCTACTTCCCTTCACACTCATGCCACTAGCATTCCAGCCTGGATGGTATAAATTTCTCTGAGTGGTTTGAGCATGTACAGTTTACACTGGGTGTCCTGGACCTAGACATGGCTCTTTTGGTAGAGAAGCCTGATGAAGTGACTGCTGAAAGTACAGCAGAGCAGGTTAGCCATGCCAAAGCTTGGGAAAGGTCGAATAGACTCAGTCTCATGTTCATAAAGATGACCATAGCCAATAACATCAAGACTTCCCTCCCACATACTACTAGTGCATCTGAACTTTTATCTGCTGTAAGAGACCGATTTAAGTCTGCAGATAAGTCATTAGCTGGCACCCTCATGGCTGAACTTACCACCATGAAATATGATGGTAATAGAGGAGTTCAACAACACATTCTAAATATGACTGATAAGGCTGCTAAGTTAGGATCACTGGGTATGAAAGTGGATGAATCCTTCTTGGTACAGTTCATCCTTAACTCACTTCCTTCTCAGTTTGGGCCATTCAAGATTCACTACAACACTCATAAAGATAAGTGAAATTTGAATGAGCTAACTGGTATGTGTGTACAAGAGGAAGTGAGACTGAGGCAAGAAGGGCATCACTCAGTATTGGCAGTAACTCAAGGAGGTATCCATAAGAAAGGTAAATATGGAAGAGGTAAGAGATTTCCATCAAAGAAAGGGCATGACCATGGGGAAAGTAGCCAAGGTCATGGAAAGGTCTTCACTGTCAAGTGCTACTTCTGTGGCAGAAAGGGACATGTGAAGAAGGACTGCAACAAGAGGAAAGCTTGGTTCGAAAAGAAAGGTATAAATCTTTCTTTTGTATGTTTTGAATCAAATCTTACTGAAGTTTCTTCTAATACTTGGTGGATTGACTCTGGAGCCACAACTCACATAACTAATTCAATGCAGGGATTCCTTACAACCCGGAAACCGAAGGAAAGTGAGAGATTCGTCTTTATGGGGAACCGTCTCAAAGTGGAGGTCGAATATGTTGGTACTTATCGACTACTCTTGGAGACGGGACATCAGATGGATCTTGAAGATACTTTTTATGTACCTTCGATTTTTAGGAACTTAGTGTCAATATCCAAATTAGATGTTTTTGGATATTCTGTTTTATTCAGTTGTGGAAAACTCAGTTTAATGTATAATTCAATTCCGGTTGGACATGAAATTTTATGTGATGGTTTATATAAAATTTCATTGAATGATGAGTTTGCACAATCTTTATTATCTCTGCATTCGAATGTTGGTATTAAACGTGGCTTAATAAATGAAAAATCCTCTATCTTGTGGCATAGGAGACTGGGGCATATCTCCAGGGATAGAATAATAAGATTAGGGAAGAATGGGATTTTGGATAACCTAGACTTCACTGATTTTGATGTGTGTGTGGATTGCATAAAAGGAAAGCAAACCAAACACACTAAGAAAGGTGCCACAAGAAGTAAAGAACTCCTTGAAATAATTCATACAGATATTTGCGGACCACTCTCAATTCCATGTTTTACGGGAGAGAGATATTTCATTACCTTTATAGATGATCTGTCACGTTATGGTTATGTGTATCTAATTAATGAAAAGTCTCAGGCTGTTGACATCCTTGAGGTGTTCATTACAGAAGTCGAGAGACAATTAGATAGAAAGGTTAAAATCATAAGATCAGATCGAGGTGGTGAATTTTATGGAAGATATGATGAGTCAGGACAACATCCTGGCCCATTTGCCAAATTTCTAGAAAAGCGTAGTATTTGTGCTCAATACACAATGCCAGGTACGCCTCAGCAGAATGGTGTTGCTGAAAGGCGAAACCGAACTCTTATAGATATGGTTAGGAGCATGATGAGCTTCTCTAATGTACCCATTTCATTGTGAAATGAAGCCTTAAAGACTGCTATGTATATCTTAAACAGGGTTCCTAGTAAGGCAGTCCCAACAACTCCTTTCGAGTTGTGGACTGGTAGGAAACCTAGTTTAAGACATTTACATATTTGGGGTTGTCCAGCAGAGGCTAGAATATATAATCCACAAGAAAAGAAATTAGACTTAAAAACAATATCTGGGTATTTCATTGGTTATCCAGATAAGTCTAAGGGATACAAATTTTATTGCCCTAACCATAGTATAAGAATAGTTGAAACTGGTAATGCCAGATTCCTAGAGAATGGTGAATTTAGTGGGAGTGATGAACCAAGAAAGGTAGATCTTGAAGTAGTAAGGGTAAATATCCCAATTACCTTTCCTTCAAGAGAAATTGTTGTCCCTCAGCCTGATCATCAAGTTGAGATACCAGAACAACATATTGATATTGGTTCACCACTCCATGAGGATATCGCCATTGAAAATATTGTAGAACCACCACAACCGGCAGCTTTGAGAAGATCTCAAAGGGAAAGAAGATCTGCCATTTCAAATGATTATGTGGTGTATCTACAGGAATCTGATTATGATATTGGGATTAATAAAGATCCAGTTTCATTTTCACAAGCCATAGAATGCAATGATTTTAGTAAATGGATTGATGCTATGAATGATGAGTTAAAATCTATGGACCAAAACCAAGTCTGGGATCTCGTTGAATTGCCTGATAACTGTAAGAAAGTCGGGTGTAAATGGGTCTTTAAGACCAAGCGCGACTCTAAAGGCAATGTAGAACGATATAAGGCTAGACTTGTGGCTAAAGGTTTCACTCAGAAGGAAGGTATTGATTATAGAGAAACCTTCTCTCCAGTATCAAAGAAGGACTCTCTTAGAATCATTATGGCACTTGTAGCTCATTATGATTTGGAGTTACATCAAATGGATGTGAAAACTGCTTTTCTGAATGGAGATTTGGATGAGGTAATTTACATGGAGCAACCTGAAGGGTTCGCAAATGAAGGTAAAGAACACTTGGCTTGCAAATTAAAGAAATCCATATACGGACTTAAGCAAGCTTCCAGGCAATGGTATATAAAGTTTAATGATACCATTACATCTTTTGGATTTACAGAAAACACTGTTGATCAGTGTATATATCTAAAGATCAGTGGGAGCAAGTTTATTTTTCTGGTTCTGTATGTGGATGATATCTTGTTAGCCAGTAGTGATATTGGTCTGCTGTATGAAACTAAAAGCTATCTTACCAAGAACTTTCAGATGGTTGATATGGGTGAGGCAGCTTATGTCATTGGCATAGAGATCTTCAGGGATAGATCTCGAGGATTGCTAGGACTGTCTCAGAAAGGTTATATCAACCGAGTCTTGAAAAGATTTCATATGGAAATGTGTTCAGTCAGTCCTGCACCCATTCAGAAGGGTGACAAATTAAGTGGGAGCCAGTGTCCCAGAAATGACTTAGAAAAGGGTCAAATGCAGAAAGTTCCGTATGCATCATCTATTGGGAGCTTGATGTATGCAAGCACTTGTACCAGGCCAGATATCAGTTTTGCAGTTGGGATGTTGGGAAGATACCAAAGCAATCCAGGAATGGAGCACTGGAAGTTGGCTAAGAAGGTTATGCGGTATCTTCAAGGGACGAAGGACCATATGCTCACATACAGGAGATCAGATCAGTTGGAGGTGATCGGCTATTCGGACTCAGATTTTGGTGGTTGCCCAGATAGCAGGAAGTCTACCTCAGGATTTATTTTCTTGCTAGCAGGTGGGGCAATATCGTGGAAGAGTGTAAAGCAGTCTATCATTGCTTCATCCACGATGAAGGCTGAGTTTATAGCTCGTTTTGAGGCCACAAATCATGCATTATGGTTAAGGAATTTTATCTCAGCACTTGGTGTAGTTGACTCTATTGCCAGGCCGCTGAAGATATATTGTGACAATACAGCAGCCATTTTCTTCTCTAAGAATGGTAAGTACTCTAATGGTTCTACACACATTGAACTTAAGTACTTGGTGGTTAGAGAAAGAGTTGAGAAACAAAAGGTGTCAATTGAAAGTATAAGTACCACTTTAATGGTTGCTGATCCAGTGACAAAAGGATTGCCTCCAAAGACATTTAAGGAACATGTTGTTAGAATGGGTCTTTGGGCAATCTATAATGTATATATTGGTACTTATGTAATTGACATTATTGTACAAATAAAAGTTTGTTTCTGTATTTCCTGTTATCCAATTATGTGTGCACATATTATGTATGGATGTTTGTTAAACAGGAAATGTCTTTACAAGACAATTACATGGGTCATTTTGGTTATAAACTCAATTAGTAAGGGTTATCAATGTTGTGGTACATAGAAGGGAGTATGACGTGGATGTTGTATAACCGCTATGACTCGCATTGGTGATCCAAGCTAATTGCAGTATTACTGTATTTCATATTTGGGCTTATCAGTTGTTGTTTTAAAATTCGTGATCACGTGTCAAGGTTTTTCGGTATGGAATCCAATGGAGTCAAAAATGATTTACAAATGAGTCTTTTCTTTTATTTGTTTTCTAAAGTTTTAACCTAATCGGTTAATGGTCCAAGTGGGAGAATGTTAATTTCACATTAAAGATGGACCAATAACCTTGGTTAATTGACATTGGATTCCTATTAAAGTTAACTGATATAATATTATGCCCATATTAAAGTCACATTTATATAGTTATATAGTCTCTTGAAATATAAAGGGTACCATGATGGAAAGGTTTTATTTCAAGGGGTTTAATTGTAAATGTGAGACCCACTTTTCTCCTCCTGCAAAGAATTACAATCTTACGTTCATTCATTTGAGAATCCATCAGAAAAGAAAACTGTGAGTTTGTGCAAGGACAAGGAGACAGAGAAAAGAGGATCTTTGCATTAGGGTTTGCAGGATCAAAAAGAAGGAATTAAGGATCTTCTCCAATCTTCATCTATTCTTTATCAATGGCTTCAGGTATGGTGATTTAAAGTATTGCTCAATTATGCATTTGATTATTCTTGAGATGTTCTTTGATTCTTGATCCATGGCCTATTTTATCCGCATTAAATCTATTGTATTTTCAACATGTGATAGAGAGAGGGATATTCACGCGGGGAGAGAGAGAGACAATGTGTGTGTGAGAGAGAGAAGTTATGATGGGGGTCAGTCGGTGGAGAGGAGGTCGGTGGAGGAATTGTGGAGAAAAATGGAGAAGGGGAGAGAAAGAAAAAGAAAAGAAAGAAAAAAAAATTATTAATATTATTTAACTGGGCCCAAATTTGATTAGTTTAGAACAGTTCTAAAATTTTTGTAAAATAACAAGTATTACTTGAAGGAATAATGTGAAATTGGATTCAAAAAATTTAGTTTGGTTTACACATTTGAAATTCTGGAATTGATTGGTGATATTGGTCGACACTTGATTGGCGAGATTTTTAACTAATTCAAAAAAATCCTCAAAAATAGACCAAAGTTGAAAATATGATTTTAAAGAACAATTTAAAAGCAGAATTTTGAAATTCAATTTCGTTTGTGAATTAAAAATCATAGAGTTAATTATCAGTATCGGTTGACATCGAATTTAGAGATTTTTTAAAATAATCTAGAAAAATTAAGAAAAATTTAGAAAAATCTAAAATATTAGGAAATAATATCTGAAGCTGAAATTGGTTCAGTTTGATAATCATATAGGTCAAATCAAATATATACATCGTATTAAGTACTGAACAGTGACACGTACATCTAAGGTTAGGGGTTACAGTATGTGTGTGTGAGGTAAGAATTCACATCACAGAAAAGAGAGACACAAGATTTTTACATGAAAAACCTTAATTAGAAAAAAATCATGATGAGGAGAAAAATTTATTATAATTCTTGGTTTACAGGAATCACAGGGATTATTCGTGTCTCGGAATTAGTATTGGCTAAGAGTCCAAAAGTCCCCAAAAATAAAATTTTTCTTCTCATTCGAGGAGAAGATTTACTTATACTGAGCTGCATGCATGTGGGCGGATAGTATGGACGTGATCTTTATAACTGCATGATCTGCACATGCTGATTTATTATAACATCTGTAATTACTGGCGCTTATTAATTGGGATTGCATGTAAGAAAATTTGCTACTGTCTATAATTATTCATAGTGAGAGGCGTTACACGTTATGAACGTGTAGGAGGATTACGCTACGTAACTGACGACAGAGATTGGGGATGATATGTTGCTGGAGCTTAGATTGAGGGGTTTCGAAATTTTCGAAACGGGGGGAGATCTGAGATGTCCGAGTGGCGGAGTTTTTCCAGGATGAAGTATATTCAGGACGGATGGTAGACTTCGGAAGGATATGGAGAAATTACTAGATGGATTGAATGACGTGAAAGTCTCGAAAAGAGTGCTTGGTTGTTTGGACACGCGTCATCATCCTAATAATGGTCAATTTTTACCACTACAGGTACCATGGCATTGGGTATGAACTAACAAGCTCAGACCCAAGGATAACAAAAGGGTAGAAATAAGAAAAAATCAAAGTCCATGTTTGATCTAATCAGTGGATACTATTATCCTTTCTCTTTATTGCTAGTAATACATTACTATGAAGATTCTAGACCAATTGTATCGTGGTCCCTCTCTTTAGAGAGAGATGCTCTTGACCTGCCTATATAAGGTATGACACACCCCCCCCCCCCCCAACCAAAAAAAAAAAAAAAAGAGGGAGCATTTTCTCTCCCTATCATTTCTATCTTCACACTTGAGATGATTACTAATTTGAATATCAAAAGATTTTGGTCAGTAACCATTAGATCTCCTCTAATTATGGAGCTCCATCTCGACCTTGAGTTCTTTACCACCTCTTTTATTTAGCAATATAGAACCAAAAAAAATTAGAATTCTAGATTTCATCTACTTTGTGGAATGGTGAATAGCTAACTCCTCATGCATCACATGCATAGAATAAGTTTCTGCTTTAAAGTTATAAAATGAAAAGAAAATATATAATATTGTCATATGAAAATTTACTTGCTCCAAAACACATAAGAGTGCCACTAGGATGTTAGAGGTTACCATATTTGATATTCAAATTACAAAATTTATTTCAAACTAATAACTGAGATAGTTCTTATTTACTAATATCAATCTTGATTCCCTTTTCCTGTTAACTTTGCTAATTCCCTAATGATCTGGGCCTCATCCCTCAAACTCTAACCTAGATTTGATCAAGGGGCTGTTTGGTTGCAAGGAAATGGATGGAAATAGGGAAGTATAATTGCTCAGTTCCCTATCTATCCAAACACCGGAAAAGGAAAATAAGAAAACTCCTTTTCTTTTCTCTTTTCTCTTTTACACAATCATTTCCTCACTTCCAGAGTGCTACAGTTAATTTTGTGGTCATATAAATCTCATTTGTAATAAGTTGTAATACAAAACAGTTAATTTTTTTATCATATAAATCTCACTTGCATTCTAATTACAGTCTATTTTTTATTTTCTTAATTAATTTTTATTTTAGTATTATTTTACGGTCAACTTTGTGATCAACTTTTCCACTTTCACTTTCACATTACCATCCAAATACCGGAAAAGACAAAATATTTTTCAAATCACACTTCCGGACAACATCCAAACACCGGAAAACTTACTAACCAATTCTCAAGTTCTAAAGGGAATTATTACCACTTCCACAATTCCTCACTTTCTCACTTCCACCCTTAACCAAACAGGCCCCAAATTGAAGAGCCATCAAGTGCACTCAAGTGCATTGCCTTTCCAAAAGCAAAGTAATTAGGCCTTGCATCTCATGAGTGAAAAGAGAGAGATACCTACTCATTTAGTCTTGGCATCCATTATCCTTTTGTCTCACTTCTTCCCTTCATTTGCTTTTATTACTCTTAGTTTTTGGGCTAAACCTCATCATTAGTCTCCTCTCTTTACTTCTTAACAATGATTACCACATTCACATTGGATTCATCACCATTGCTCTTGGGTTCTTTTTTTTTTTTTTAATTTTTTTTCTCTCTTTACTCTTCTTCTTCTCTCTTATACTATCCTTTTTTTTTTTTTTAATTTTTGTTGCTCGCTTACTATTTGATTACATTGAAAGCAACTTAATTTTAATACTTAACTCTGATGCTTATCTTCTTGCATGAAGTTGCATTAGAGCTCTTGGGTATATTATGGAAAGATGCTATACAGGAGTGATGTATTATTGGCAAACGAAAGCATTTTATTTATTTTTTTGTCCCAAGAAAAGAAAAGGTAAATGATCTTATTAATGAAACAAAATTCAATTTTTCTAACATCATACTTATAAAAGAAAACAAAAATATAAAAGGAAAAAAAAGGAAAAAAAACGCACAAATTAACTGGCATAATTGGCTACTCCATCTGAGTTATTACAAAAGTTAAATATTAAGTTACTAGAAATTTCTTGTTCAAAATAGCAATGCCATAGTTTTTGTTCAACAATATTAGAACTTCAATCCTAGATTGAATTTTGCATGCGATTAATTTGCTCAACTTGATGGGTGAACCTTTACATGGACCTGGTTGGTTCGATGAAAATGGGAGAAAAATGTGTAAGTGATAAATGAGGATAGGAAAAGTGAAAATATAGTGCAAAAATTGAGATTTGTGTAATTCTCATTTCTAAAATTTAGTTGTAATGTGAAAGTGTAAGAGAAAAAATATATCGTGTTTTTCATGTTTGGTTATGTGGAAGTGAGAATGAAAGTGAGAAAGTTGATCACAAAGTTATTTCTGAAATAACATTTTTGGACTGTAATTAGACTGCAAGTGAGATTTACATGACATCAAAATTTAATACATTAAGTTACAACTAAGTATAAATGAGATTTACATGACCATAAAATTAACTGTAGTATCCTATAAGTAGAAAGATAGTAGTGTAAAATGGATGTGTAAAAGAGAAAAGGAAAAAAAATCAAAATATATCAAGAAACCTTGGTGGTGGGTTGTTTTTTTTTTTTTGGTTGGCGTGGGTGGGTGGGTCTTGATTATCACCACATACCCATTCTCAATTGGCATCCAATTCCAACAGAGGGTCTGTTTGGTTGTCGTAATTGACCGTAATTCGTAGTTGTAATTGGTAAAGTCTTTTACAATTGTAAATGAGTTACATGTATGTAAATTTTACGGTGTTTGGTTGGTAATATAAAATTGTAAAGTGGGAAAGTGTATTGTACTTTACGGTGTTTGGTTGTTGTAATGTATAAGTCGTAAGTGAAAAAGTTGACCACAAAATTAACTATTTGGTGATTTTAAAAGTTTTAATACTGCAAATAAATATTAAAAAAAGTTAAATATTAAAATTTTTTAATATTAATATAAAAAATAATACAAATTTGTATCACCACAAAATTAACTGTAACTGGGCTGTAAGTGAGTGGTAACTGGGTTGCAAGTGAGTGTTAGTTGAGTTACGTAAGTGTTTTACGAATTACGGTCCAAACAAACGTCGTAGTTGTAACTGGGTAGTAAGTCATTTACGAATTACGGAGTTTTACACGAAACAAACGGCCCCAGAATGTAACCCACCAGTCAACAGGGTGGGCTGTTGGAGTTTCAGTTGGAAAACGACCTCCAACTGAATCTCAGCCGTTGGTTAGTTTGGTAAACGAACGAGAATGAATGGGGGCGGCCAAAGCAAAGTGGTACTAATTAGTACAACTACAAACGAGTATCAATCAACACACGGAACAGGCTTAGGTCTCAAAGAAATTAATGAGGACCAGTTTGTTTTGTAAATTTGAGCGGTGTTCTGAAAAATTCACTGTAGCTAGCAGATATCAACAAAATAACTTTGGTTGCTTCTTTGCTGGTGAGGAGAGATTTTTGTGGAGTCAGTTACAGTGAGCTCGTAGCAATCCTCGTGCCAGCGTAGAAAAATACTTTAAATTTTGACTCATTCACTGTAACTACAGTGAACGAAAACAATTTCTACTTGGGGCGTGTTTGTTTCGCCGCAAAACGCCGCAAAACGCAAGTCGTAAAACTTCTTTTCCATTTTTCGTTGTTTGTTTCGCTGAAAAATAAGTTGCAAAATGCAACTCTTCTTTTCCCACTTGCAGTTGCTACAGTTAAATTTGTGGTCATGTAAATCTCACTTTTACACTCATATTTTCCCACTTGCAGTTACTACAGTTAATTTTGTGGTCACGTAACTCTCACTTGTAGTACACTTACAGTTCAAAACAGTTACTTAATAATCAATATATAATTTAATATTATTAAATATTTAATATTTTAAATAGTGTTCAATTTCTTATTTAATTATTTAATTATTTTATAATCTTTAATTTTTTTATTGTTTTTAATATTGTTTTAATATTTAATATTTTACTATTTTAATTTAATATTTTTATTAATACTTTATTATTTTATTAATACTTTTTTCATTTTTTATTATTTTATTTAGAGTTAATATTTTATTAATATAACAATATTATACTTTAATATAAAATTACTATATATTTAATTATTTTTTTAATATAAAAATTACTTTATTAATATCATAATATATTTTATTATTATATTAATATTTTATTATGTTAATATTGTAATAATAATTCAGTATAATAATACTATAATGATAATATATTATTAAATTATAATTATATTTTACTTTGTTAATTTTATATTTCTATAATATTACAATAACATTATAATAAAATTTATATTACAATAATTTTCAAGTATTTTTAATATTATAATATTATAACTATATTTATTATTTTTGTAAGATTTTTTAATATTTATATTTTATTAGTATTCTTAAAATTTTATTAATGTTCTTTAGATTTTCTTAAAATTTTATATTATTTATTTAGTTAATATTTTAGTAATATTTTACTATTTATACTAATATTTTATTAATATTATTGTTATAAATAAAATATTAAGATTATTAATTTTTTATCTCAAATTTATTAATACAATTTAATTTGCAATAGTAGATTTAATTTAATAGTATTTATAATATTTAAATCACTGCTACAGTTAATTTTGTGGTCAATTTCCACTTACACTTTTACATTACCAACCAAACACCATAAAACACAATATACTTTACCATTTACACTTTCACTTTATCAACCAACACCGTAAAACACAATATACTTTTCCATTTACACTTCACTTTATCAACCAAACACCGTAAAACACAATATATTTTCTCTGCTACAGTTCACTTTTTCCATTCTCATTTTACAACTTACGACTTGCGACGTTTTGCAACGAAACAAACAGGCCCTTGATTTGACTTTGGGCCTGTTTGTTTCGTTGCAAAACATCGCAAGTCGTAAGTCTTAAAATGAGAATGGAAAAAGTGAACTGTAGCAGAGAAAATATATTGTGTTTTACGGTGTTTGGTTGATAAGTGAAGTGTAAATGGAAAAGTATATTGTGTTTTACGGTGTTTGGTTGATAAAGTGAAAGTGTAAATGGTAAAGTATATTGTGTTTTAAGGTGTTTGGTTGGTAATGTAAAAGTGTGAGTGGAAAAGTTGACCACAAAATTAACTGTAGCAGTGATTTAAATATTATAAATACTATTAAATTAAATCTACTATTGCAAATTAAATTGTACTAATAAATTTGAGATAAAAAATAAATAATCTTAATATTTTATTTATAACAATCATATTAATAAAATATTATTATAAATAGTAAATTATTACTAAAATATTAACTAAATAAATAATATAAAATTTTAAGAAAATCTAAAGAACATTAATAAAATTTTAAGAATACTAATAAAATATAAATATTAAAAAATATTAAAAAATAATAAAATATAGTTATAATATTATAATATTAAAAATACTTGAAAATTATTATAATATAAATTTTATTATAATATTATTGTAATATTATAGAAATATAAAATTAACAAAGTAAAATATAATTATAATTTAATAATAAATTATCATTATAGTATTATTATACTGAATTATTACAATATTAACATAATAAAATATTAATATAATAATAAAATATATTATGATATTAATAAAATAATTTTTTTATTAAAAAATAAATAATTAAATATATAGTAATTTTATATTAAAGTATAATATTGTTATATTAATAAAGTATTAACTCTAAATAAAATAATAAAAAATGGAATAAGTATTAATAAAATAATAAAGTATTACATAAAATATTAAATAAAAATATTAAATAAAAATATTAAATTAAAATAGTAAAATATTAAGTATTAAAACAATATTAAAAACAATAAAAAATCAAAGATTAAAAATATAAAATAATTAAATAATTAAATCAGAAATTGAATACTATTTAAAATATTAAATATTTAATAATATTAAATTATATATTGATTATCAAGTAACTGTTTTGAATTGTAAGTGTACTACAAGTGAGAGTTACATGACCACAAAATTAACTGTAGCAACTGCAAGTGGGAAAATATGAGTTAAAAGTGAGATTTACATGACCACAAATTTAACTGTAGCAACTGCAAGTGGGAAAAAAAGAGTTGCATTTTGCAACTTATTTTTCAGCCAAACAAACAACGGAAAATGGAAAAGAAGTTTTACGACTTGCGTTTTACGACGTTTTGCGGCAAAACAAACACGCCCTTTAGGATGTAAATCTGAAATTTGGGCTTTGAAACAAAGGGCCCCTAAAAGAATAATTGGGGCCCATGTGTCATTGTCTCAGATTCACTGCCCGCGAGAAATGGAGGTGTATAAGATTCCTCATATTGTTTATAATGATCCACAAGAATGCCATTACCTAATTAATATCACCAAAGCCTTTATACCATGGCTTTTATGGTTATTCTTGATCCATTTTCATTCTTTATTCTGGTCTAAAAAACTCTGTTGTGTTTGAAATCTATAACCTTGAAATTGATCGGCACCACAATTTGTACGTTTACAAATTGCATCTTCGAACTAACATGAACATAAATTATTATTTTTTTTGTCTGGTCTTTTGATCACCTTATTTTTTGCTAAAATCATTTTTTGTTTGTTAATATTTTCTTACAATTATAATGATACACATATATTCAAAACAGGCTTGAAAGGAGGTTTTTTTTCGTGACTCATATAAAAACTTTGTCCTTCTGTTTTTCATTCACAACAGAGCATCGTCGACCCTTCATTCTTCTTCTCCTCTCAGCTTTTCTTTTTTTTTTTTTTTTTCTCTTGACTGATCGATCGATTTCTTACCGACAGTAACCATGCAGTAATATTAACAAACTACAGAAACTAAAGACGTCCCCACGGAGGAGGTTAAAAAAAGCGGCTCGGCCCATCCACAGACGATAGGTCGACAAAAGCGGCTGACCGAAAGAGACAGCGAGCACAAGACAACAAACAACAGGGAAGCTTTAAAAAAAAACACATACCCAATGGCATTTTACGTAAATAATCAAAATCCTTATAGGCTTTTATAATAGAATAATCGTTGTCTTCCCAAGAGCCAGAGCTGACGTGGCGCCGAAAGAAGTGGGGGCTCCGTCGCCTCCAAAGTACAAACACACAATCTCTCTCTCTCTCTCTGTGGGCGCGTTGCAACGGCGACGGCGGATGGAAACGGCGGCGGTGCTGGGGCAGCTCGCCGGTCATGTCCACAGGTGATTGCTTGCCCTCTCTCTAGATTGATTTCATCTCTTTCTGTTCTTGAGATTTTTGATTAGGTCTATCTCCTCTTATCGAAAATAGTGGAATCCAGAAACCCAGATATTGTGAAGGAATTGTGAATCTGTTGTTGTCATCTGGTTCTCTCAAATTTGCGTTATTTTTTGGGTGATTTTTAAGGAAAATTTGTTACCTTTGGGTTTGTTTTGTATTGCAATGTTAGATTGATAGGCTTGTGCTTATGTTTGGAGAGGGCTGTTGAAAATTCTTTCATTATTACATAGAGTTCATTTTTGAATCTGTGATATCTGAGTGTTTGAGGTTTTGGGCTTACATTGAGTTTACATGGAGTTTTATGGTGGAGATTTTCCGCCACGAAATGGTAGATCCACACAATTGAGAGTAGGGAGTTTAGAGTGAAATTTGCGAGTTAGAGAAAATAATACACAACACAGACAAAGAGACACATAATTTTACAGAAACCCAAATTGGAAAAAACTACGGGAGGAGGAGAGGAAATCCACTATAATATGTGAAGTACAAGAATTACAGAGATTTTCTATGTCAGGCTTGGTGCTGGGCTTCTTGAGCTGACGAAGAAGAAGAAGATCCAGAGGAAGTCCCCCCTCTCGTTGAAGGAAAAGGTCTATTCAAGTTCCGTTTGATCTGCGTCATGGGGGCAGATGATACGAGCGTGATCTTCGTAACCGCACGAACTACATGTGTTAATTAGTTGTAGCAGTCATGATTACTGACATCAGATTATTGGGATTGCATGTAAAGAATTCTGTCTCGTCCATAACTGCTCAGATTGGAAGGCATTGACATGTTATACACGCTGGGGAGGATTGAATTGCGTAACTGTAGGCGTGGATCACAGGGTGGTCTGTTGCCGTTGTTGTAGACGGAAGCAGAGATCAGGGGTGATCTGCAGTTGTCGTCTGGTGGCAAAGACCAGAGATGGCCTGTTGCTTTCAGTCTTGTGCGGAGCTGATATCTCCGAATGGAGAAGCTCCTGGATGACTGAGAGCATCGACGCCATTAGGATGAAAGTGTCATCGGGATGAAGAGCAGCTTCTGGAGTGTCTCCAGAGTGGTGGAGGCTTTTGAGTGCTTGGACACATAACATTATCCTGCGGGGGTCAGGTTTTGACTATCACATATGCCCCTCGCTCTTTCGCTTGTCGGAGCCTGCTGGAGAGAAGTGGGGGAGCAGAGTCGGTGAAAGCTTCTTTAATGCCTTTGGCTTGACTTGACAATTGTGGGAAGAGGAAGATGACCATTAATGCGGATCTCCAGGACTGATGTGGTGATCGTGCTGCTGAACAACAGCTGGTGTCTATTCGGATCTTGGCCCCATAATGATGAAGATCGTGGGAAAGCAACAGTTGATATCGTGTCTATCTAGTTGATTGAAATTCTCGAGATGCGAACCGTCTTTTCAGGAACCGAGACAGTTTGGCTTCTCCATCTATAAATAGGTTGGATTCTTCATGTAGAAGTAGCCTATGCAATCTCCTCTGAAAATCTACTTCTGAGCTCTTCTCTTGTTGTCTTGTTGAGTCGCTATGTGTAACGCCCCGATCCCACGGATACGGGAACGTCACTGCGACGTATATACATAGGTCAGAAAATGCCCCCACGTATATACGCTAAGCATTTAGTACAACAAGGATCAGAGTACACGACAAAGCGTGATATTCATACATATGCCAACTTAAAAGTACAAGTACAAGTTATCACAAGATATGATAAAATATTACACATTACATGTATCTTTTATCACAACCAAGTCCAAAAGTAAAAGATACAATATGAACACAAAATGCTCACGAGTAGGATGAAGATCCGTGAGCCAAAGAGAGAGATCTGGCACAAGGACTGGGACTAGTCTGCCTGCTCACTAATAAAAGCTTGATCCTCTGTGGAAGGCTCCACTTCGATCCAAGCTTCGGAACCTGAATATACAAATCCAAGGGAGTCAGGACCTCCCAACAATGAACAGACTACAGCCAAATGGCTAAAAGACATGAATAAGAAAGATAGAACAACATAATGAATATCAATTAGCAAGGAATGAAAGCATGAAGAGATAAAGTCAGAATACAATGAATCCACAGTTAGAGTCTATTATTATTATTACTTGTCTTACTGTGATATCTAGCTATGTGACCCAGCGTCCCAGGGCACATAGATCCATATCCTAGTAAAGCAAGGTTGTTATTGGAAACCAGCGGGATTATCAACGAACTATGTTTACAGTGGGTCCCGTACATGCCCGGGACAACGGTCCAGGATTGTTCCGTTGCTTGGTGACGGAAACCAGCCGCTAGGCTAACAGGAGGGACTTATGTATGCCCTTTATCATGATGGTACCAGTAATGAGGGAGCAAGCACTCCCCTCGGTCCCCTGGAGGCCCACAGGTTAGACCGGAAATTTAGTTGCACAACATACCTAATACCACTGTAAACATGAACATGTATTGATAGTCGCACGTTTCCCCCGACCCAATGTAAGTTGGTCCAATTTTATACAAAAGTCAAGTGTATCATGCTTGGTGTCAAGTGATAGCATGATAAGAGGTGATATTCATTTAAATAACAAGTTATGAAGTGAGAATATATAATAACAAGTCATGAAGTAACAAGAGGTAACATCCATCAAGTAGCAGGTCATGAAGTACCAGTCATGAAGCATAAGCATGAATAATATATAGCACATGCACCAAAGATAAGATTCACATTCAAGAAAGAAATCAACTATAACAGACAGCCAAAATTAGTCGACTAGGTGGGAGGAGTAGTCGACTAATAGTGGTCTCAAGTCGACTAACAGTCTGGTCTAGTCGACTAAAACTGGGTTCCAGAGAGTTGATTTTCTGTTTCAGGAAAAGTTAGTCGACTAGGTGGAAAGAGTAGTCGACTAACGGTGAACTCAAGTCGACTAACAGATATGTAAGTCGACTAAATCTGTGATACAGAGAGTCGAGTTTCTGATTCAGGAAAAGTTAGTCGACTATGGTGGAAAGGGTAGTCGACTAACAATGATCTATAGTCGACTAATAGTTAAAGTAAGTCGACTAACAGTGATTTCCAGAGAGTTGGGGTTTATTTTCAGAAAAAGTTAGTCGACTAATAATCAAGATAAGTCGACTAAAACTGTGTTTCAGAAAAGGGTACGTTTCAAATAAATAAGGTAGTCGACTAATCCTTAGGTCAAGTCGACTAATCGTCTGAAAACAGAGCACAGAACGGATTTTTGATGGTTGTGTTTGATGGTTAAATAGCATGATTTGAAGATACAGATACACAAGATATGTGAACACAAGTATGCTAGGAATTAGCCAAGTCTTGGTGAGTAAAAATACTCACATAGAACGGTTAAGTGAAGCTTTATGAGTTCGGAAGGATCGTGGTCGACAATTATCACCAACTTGATCTACGGCGATATAATCGACGAAGAGAGATACGATCCCAATCCAAAAGCAGTGGTTGTTTGAGATGGATATGATGACCTTGTGGTGTTTTGGAGTTGGTGGTTGAGATTGAGATGGAGGAGGAATATTGTGAAGGATAATTCTTTGGTGAAGTGAAGTAAAAAGAAAAGAGAAAGGAAAAGGAAAAGTTTATATAGGATTTGGATTTGTAAAGGAGGTGCAATTATGGTAGAAGAGAGGGGTTTTGTGTAAATAAAATGGGTGAGGTGTTTCTCTTGGCCAATCATGGCCGGCCATGGAATAGAGAGAGAAAGAGAGGCATTAATGAGGAAGTTGGTGGAAGTGTGTGGAATTTGTTGGAATTTTGGAAAGTTTTGTGGTTTGTGGAGGAAGGAAGGAAATAAGGAAAAAGGGAAAAAGAAAAAGAAATTAAAAGTAGAAGATATTTTCTTGGACTTAGAAAATAAAAAAATATAGAAAAGACAAATCCCCGGGTTTAAGTCAAGGATGCGGAAAACATTTCGGAAAATACCGAAATCATCCCGAAATCAAGTATCTCGGAACGACTCGAAAAATTTACCAAAAATCAAGAATAATATATTACGACTCATGGTGAAATTCGTTTTAAGAAATACATTATAGTTTTAAAACTAAAAATCCCGGAATCAATTAGCTACCGACTCCGGTGGAATTTTCATAATTTCATAAAATCCTCAGAAAAAGTATTTAGGTAAGAAATGTAATTTTAAGAGATAATGTCTAAAGGACCTTCTAGAAATTCCAATCGGTTTGCAAATTAAAAATCCGAGAATCGATCAGCGGCACTGGTCGACACCGGTTTTGAAGATTTTCAATTAATTCAGGAAAATTCCAGAAAATCATATAAAATCTAAAATATTGGAAAATAATATTTGAAACTGAAATCGGTCAAATACAGGAAGTAAATCGAAAAAATACGATCGAAAAACTGAATACGCAACTAAGTACGTATTCCAGGAACGGGGTATTACAATCCATCCACCTACAAAAAATTTCGTCCTCGAAATTTCAGGAAATGAAAGGTAACGGTAGAGAAGGATAAGAAGAAAGAATTTTACCAATCAAGTTGTGAAGAGTTACGGATAACGCTCACGGATAACATCCTCTCGTTCCCACGTGGCCTCTCCTGGCGCATGTCTGTTCCAAGACACCAACACTAATGGTATTGCCTTATTCTTCAATGTCTTGACACTTCTGTCCAAAATGGCCATCGGTTGCTCTTGATATGACAAATCCGGTTGTAGTTCCAGTTCGGAGTGATCCAGGATATGACTATCATCCTTGACATACTTCCTCAACTGTGATATGTGGAATACATTGTGAACTCCGTCCAACGATGGCGGTAATGCCAATCGATAAGACACATCTCCCACACGGTCCAAAATCTCGAATGGGCCGATATATCTCGGACTAAGCTTTCCACGAGTACCGAACCGGATTACTCCTTTTGTAGGTGATATCTTCAAAAACACATGATTTCCTGTCTGGAATTCCAGTGGCCTTCTCTGAGTGTCAGCCCAACTTTTCTGCCGACTCTGAGCTGCCCTGAGGTGGTCTCTGATGATTCTGACTTTATCTGTTGTCTGAATCAGGATCTCTGGCCCCAAAAGTCTCCTCTCACCGACTTCGTCCCAACATATCGGTGACCTACACTTCCTTCCATACAATGCTTCAAATGGTGCCATCTTGATACTTGCCTGATAGCTGTTATTATAAGAAAATTCAGCCAAATGAAGATGATCTTCCCATGATCCCTTGAATTCAATCATGCAAGCCCGCAACATGTCTTCAAGAATCTGGATAGTCCTTTCAGATTGTCCGTCTGTCTGAGGGTGATAGGAAGTACTGAATTTCAGACGAGTTCCTAGACTGTCTTGGAGACTTTCCCAGAAATGTAATCTGAATCTTGTGTCTCTGTCTGATACAATACTAACTGGAACTCCATGTAGACGAACTATCTCCTTCATGTACTTGTCTGCCAAAACCTCTGTTGTCTGACCTACCCTGAACGGTATGAAGTGAGCTGATTTGGTGAGGCGATCAATGATTACCCATACAGCATTATTACCCTTAGGACTACGAGGTAATGCCGTAACAAAATCCATGATGATGTGCTCCCACTTCCATTCGGGTATTGGTAAGGGTTGTAGAAGTCCAGCTGTCCTCTGATGTTCTATCTTTATCTGCTGACAAACTAAGCACTTGGCTACATACTGGGCTATCTCCCTCTTCATAGCATTCCACCAAAACTGCTTCTTTATGTCTTGATACATTTTGTTTCCCCCTGGGTGTATGGAATAGGCTGAACTGTGTGCTTCTGCTAGAACCTTCTGTCGAACTTCTCCTTGGGGAACACAAATTCTGCTACCAAAATATAATGCATCATCCGAATGAATACGGATATCAGTCCTCAATCCAGCCTCTACTTGAGCTCGGAATTGCTGTAATCTGGGGTCTTCCTTTTGAGCTTCCTTGATCTCATCTATCAATGCTGACTGAATCTGCAAGGTCATGAACTGTCCTGCCTTATCAGTTCCTTGAACTAACATTAAGTCCAATCTGATGATGTCTTGAATCAACTCCTTCTGCTGAGTAAGTTGGACTAGTACTCTATTCTCTGGCTTCCTGCTCAGTGCATCTGGAACTGTATTGACCTTGCCCGGATGATATTGCAAGTCTATATCATAGTCCGCCATTAGCTCCAGCCACCGCCTCTGCCTCATGTTCAATTCCTTCTGTGTGAAAATATATTTGAGGCTCTTGTGATCCGTGTATATCAACACTTTGTCTCCCAGAAGATAATGCCTCCAGATCTTTAAGGCAAATATAACAGCTGCTAGCTCCAAGTCATGAGTTGGGTAATTTCGCTCATGAGGCTTCAGTTGCCTGGATGCATAGGCTATAACATGATCATGTTGCATTAGTACACACCCAGGCCTTTTCCGGACGCATCACTGAATATGACCATCCTTCCTCTACCTGAGGGAGTCCTCAAGATTGGAGCTGAAATGAGTCTTTGCTTCAATTGCTCAAAGGCTGCAGTACATTCTTCTGTCCATATGTACCTTTCCCCTTTCCGGGTGAGCTTGGTCAACGGGGCTGCAATCTTAGAGAAATCTTGGAAAAAGCGTCTGTAATATCCGGCTAGTCCAATAAAACTCTTAATTTCAGTCACCGTCCTGGGAATAGGCCAATCCTTCACTGCCTGGACTTTGCTGGGATCAACTGAAATTCCTTCTGCTGAAACCATGTGTCCAAGGAAGGCTATACTGTCCAACCAAAAGTCACACTTGCTCCTCTCAGCATGAAGCTGCTCCTGCTGGAGAGTCTGCAATACTATCCTCAAGTGTTCTGCATGCTCCCTGTTGTTCTTTGAATAGATCAAGATGTCATCTATAAAAACAACTACAAACTGATCCAAATAGGGCGAGAACACTCTGTTCATCAAATCCATGAAAACTGCAGGGGCATTGGTGACTCCGAAAGGCATAACTAGAAACTCATAGTGGCCATAACGGGTTCTGAATGCTGTCTTCGGAATATCCTCTTTCTTCACCCTAAGCTGATGGTAACCCGATTGTAAATCTAATTTAGAGAATACTCGGGCTCTATGAAGCTGATCAAACAGATCATCAATCCTTGGTAAGGGATACTTGTTCTTGATGGTAACTTTGTTCAATTCTCTATAATCAATACAAAGCCTTTTACCACCATCCTTTTTGTTTGCCAATAGTACTGGAGCTCCCCATGGTGAAGTACTTGGCCGAATCAATCCCTTATTAGAGTATTCCTGCAGCTGCTTCTTTAGAATCTCTAACTCCGTGGGTGCCATCCTGTACGGAGCCTTGGATATAGGAGCTGTTCCAGGCACAGTACTAATAGAGAACTCAATCATCCTTTCAGGTGGAAGTCCTGAGATTTCAGCAAACACTCCCGGGAATTCATCCCACACCGGTGTGCCCTTCTGAACCTCTGAACTAGTCATCCGAGTCTTTCTCTTGGTAGACTTCACTTCCCCACTAAATTGGAATTCAGGCTGAAGAGGGATTCTGAAATTAATCTTCTTCTCCCTACAGTCAATAACTGCATAATATTGACTGAGCCAGGTCATGCCTAAGATTACGTCGTACCCTTTGGTGTCTAGTACGAGCATATCTATGGCCAAGGTCTTGTTACAAAGTTCTACTGGACAATCAGTGCAAACTCTAGTAGATATGACTACTCCATTCCCTGTACTAATCTCCCATTTGTGGTCTAAAGATCTAACAGGTATAGAATGCAATGCCACAAAATGATCTGAGATATAACAATGAGAAGCTCCTGAATCGAAGAGGGCTAAAACAGGTTTTGAGTGTACCTTGATTTTACCTGTTATCACTTCCTCAGAAGTCTCAGCCTCTTCTTCCGTCAAGTTGTAAGCTTGTCCCCTTCCACGCCCTGCAGCAGTCCTAGCTCCTCTTTGGACTGGGCGAATAGCTTGTTGTGGAGGAGGGGGAGGAGCTCTCCTGATCATCGGTCCTTGGTTCCTCTGTCCAAGTGGCCCTGGAAGTGATCTCTGTCCATTTGGTCCCTGTAGTGCTGGCAAAGCTTGGCCGGCTATCCCCATTCTTCTGTGTGGACAGGCTTCTATGGAATGGTCTCGGGAACCACATACCAAGCATAATCCATTTGCCTTACGGCAATTCTGTCGAATGTGACCTGGTTCTGACAATAGCTACAGAAGGATAATGGTTGGGCCGTCTGGTAAGGAGCTGGTCGGAATGGTTGCCTCATTGTCTGAACCTTTGCTGCTCTGTATGGGCCTCCTCTTCCTATTGGTGGAAATGGCCTCTTCATGGCCTGGTTCCTCATCTGGTTCACTTGCTTCTTCTCTAGCCCACGCTCCACTTCTCGAGCTATGGTGAGAACTTCTGAATAAGTCTTCAGCTGCTGGGGCATTAAGAAGACCTGGATGTCCATCTGCAAGCCCTGCTGAAATCTACTTGCCCGCTTCTCCTCATCAGTTACCATGTATGGAGCAAAGCGGCTAAGTCTGAGAAATTCCGCGGCATACTCGTCCACGGACCTATTCCATTGCTGAAGTCGGATAAACTGCTCTTCCATGTCCTTCTGAGCAGTGGCAGGGAAGAATCTGCTATAGAAACTCTTGGAGAATGTGTCCCAGGTGACAGGCTTCTCCAATCTTGCCTCCTCAGCTAGCCACCATGTTCTGGCTATATCCTTCAATTGAATCTTAGCAACCTCCACCTGATTCTCCTTTGGAACTCGAGCTGCATTCAACAAGTCTGAGGTATCTGTCAGCCATTGCTCAGCATCTAGGGGTTTCTCTTCACCCGTGAATATGGCTGGTTGCAGCCGTCTGAAGTCTGAAATATTTCCCGGCCTCTGTTCCTTTGGAGTTGCTAACTCTTGCCGAAGGAGTTCCGTCTGTTGTTGCTGATTCTCCATCATTGTCTGAATAACCCTCAGAATATCGACATTCTCTCCCGTGGGTCCATTTGATGCTTGCCCAGAGTTGTTACGACCCGACCTTCTCTCCATACTTAGTTGGTAAAAGATAACTGGAATTTAGAAAAATGGAAGGATTTTAGGATATAAGGGAAGGAATCAAGAAGGAATCAAGAAGGACTAGATAACTTTGTACATTGTAGTTGGCAATAGCAAATTTCATTAATTTGCTGCTTGATTGTACTATAGGTGTGAGAGCCTAGGCTCTGATACCAACCTGTAACGCCCCGATCCCACGGATACGGGAACGTCACTGCGACGTATATACGTAGGTCAGAAATGCCCCCACGTATATACGCTAAGCATTTAGTACAACAAGGATCAGAGTACACGACAAAGCGTGATATTCATACATATGCCAACTTAAAAGTACAAGTACAAGTTATCACAAGATATGATAAAATATTACACATTACATGTATCTTTTATCACAACCAAGTCCAAAAGTAAAAGATACAATATGAACACAAAATGCTCACGAGTAGGATGAAGATCCCGTGAGCCAAAGAGAGAGATCTGGCACAAGGACTGGGACTAGTCTGCCTGCTCACTAAGAAAAGCTTGATCCTCTGTGGAAGGCTCCACTTCGATCCAAGCTTCAGAACCTGAATATACAAATCCAAGGGAGTCAGGACCTCCCAACAATGAACAGACTACAGCCAAATGGCTAAAAGACATGAATAAGAAAGATAGAACAACATAATGAATATCAATTAGCAAGGAATGAAAGCATGAAGAGATAAAGTCAGAATACAATGAATCCACAGTTAGAGTCTATTATTATTATTACTTGTCTTACTGTGATATCTAGCTATGTGACCCAGCGTCCCAGGGCACATAGATCCATATCCTAGTAAAGCAAGGTTGTTATTGGAAACCAGCGGGATTATCAACGAACTATGTTTACAGTGGGTCCCGTACATGCCCGGGACAACGGTCCAGGATTGTTCCGTTGCTTGGTGACGGAAACCAGCCGCTAGGCTAACAGGAGGGACTTATGTATGCCCTTTATCATGATGGTACCAGTAATGAGGGAGCAAGCACTCCCCTCGGTCCCCTGGAGGCCCACAGGTTAGACCGGAAATTTAGTTGCACAACATACCTAATACCACTGTAAACATGAACATGTATTGATAGTCGCACGTTTCCCCCGACCCAATGTAAGTTGGTCCAATTTTATACAAAAGTCAAGTGTATCATGCTTGGTGTCAAGTGATAGCATGATAAGAGGTGATATTCATTTAAATAACAAGTTATGAAGTGAGAATATATAATAACAAGTCATGAAGTAACAAGAGGTAACATCCATCAAGTAGCAGGTTATGAAGTATCAGTCATGAAGCATAAGCATGAATAATATATAGCACATGCACCAAAGATAAGATTCACATTCAAGAAAGAAATCAACTATAACAGACAGCCAAAATTAGTCGACTAGGTGGGAGGAGTAGTCGACTAATAGTGGTCTCAAGTCGACTAACAGTCTGGTCTAGTCGACTAAAACTGGGTTCCAGAGAGTTGATTTTCTGTTTCAGGAAAAGTTAGTCGACTAGGTGGAAAGAGTAGTCGACTAACGGTGAACTCAAGTCGACTAACAGATATGTAAGTCGACTAAATCTGTGATACAGAGAGTCGAGTTTCTGATTCAGGAAAAGTTAGTCGACTATGGTGGAAAGGGTAGTCGACTAACAATGATCTATAGTCGACTAATAGTTAAAGTAAGTCGACTAACAGTGATTTCCAGAGAGTTGGGGTTTATTTTCAGAAAAAGTTAGTCGACTAATAATCAAGATAAGTCGACTAAAACTGTGTTTCAGAAAAGGGTACGTTTCAAATAAATAAGGTAGTCGACTAATCCTTAGGTCAAGTCGACTAATCGTCTGAAAACAGAGCACAGAACGGATTTTTGATGGTTGTGTTTGATGGTTAAATAGCATGATTTGAAGATACAGATACACAAGATATGTGAACACAAGTATGCTAGGAATTAGCCAAGTCTTGGTGAGTAAAAATACTCACATAGAACGGTTAAGTGAAGCTTTATGAGTTCGGAAGGATCGTGGTCGACAATTATCACCAACTTGATCTACGGCGATATAATCGACGAAGAGAGATACGATCCCAATCCAAAAGCAGTGGTTGTTTGAGATGGATATGATGACCTTGTGGTGTTTTGGAGTTGGTGGTTGAGATTGAGATGGAGGAGGAATATTGTGAAGGATAATTCTTTGGTGAAGTGAAGTAAAAAGAAAAGAGAAAGGAAAAGGAAAAGTTTATATAGGATTTGGATTTGTAAAGGAGGTGCAATTATGGTAGAAGAGAGGGGTTTTGTGTAAATAAAATGGGTGAGGTGTTTCTCTTGGCCAATCATGGCCGGCCATGGAATAGAGAGAGAAAGAGAGGCATTAATGAGGAAGTTGGTGGAAGTGTGTGGAATTTGTTGGAATTTTGGAAAGTTTTGTGGTTTGTGGAGGAAGGAAGGAAATAAGGAAAAAGGGAAAAAGAAAAAGAAATTAAAAGTAGAAGATATTTTCTTGGACTTAGAAAATAAAAAAATATAGAAAAGACAAATCCCCGGGTTTAAGTCGAGGATGCGGAAAACATTTCGGAAAATACCGAAATCGTCCCGAAATCAAGTATCTCGGAACGACTCGAAAAATTTACCAAAAATCAAGAATAATATATTACGACTCATGGTGAAATTCGTTTTAAGAAATACATTATAGTTTTAAAACTAAAAATGCCGGAATCAATTAGCTACCGACTCCGGTGGAATTTTCATAATTTCATAAAATCCTCAGAAAAAGTATTTAGGTAAGAAATGTAATTTTAAGAGATAATGTCTAAAGGACCTTCTAGAAATTCCAATCGGTTTGCAAATTAAAAATCCGAGAATCGATCAGCGGCACTGGTCGACACCGGTTTTGAAGATTTTCAATTAATTCAGGAAAATTTCAGAAAATCATATAAAATCTAAAATATTGGAAAATAATATTTGAAACTGAAATCGGTCAAATACAGGAAGTAAATCGAAAAAATACGATCGAAAAACTGAATACGCAACTAAGTACGTATTCCAGGAACGGGGTATTACACTATGTGCCCTTCTCTCCTCTTCGTTAGATGGATAAAAGAAAGGTGGAGAAGATGGTGGCCGAGCTCATTCTGTTCGAGAGTCTGTTTGGCGTAATATGTCAGTCACCGTGATGAGCCCGTCACGATGCATCAACCATCATAACGGAGCCCCGCCGCTTGGGTCGATCGTTTGGTGACCCATTTCGATTGGAGCCGATGATTTGGTTCTAAGTCGCCCGATTTTTAGGGGGTGAGGATCATTCTAAAGAATCTGACCCTCCTTTCATATAGGGTGTTAAGGAAGGAAGAGGTGGAGCACACTGACCGGATGTGCAAGGGAGTCGCTTTTACCTCGGAGCCCGATCCTTTTCCTTAAGACACCATAGTGGAGAGATGTTTTCTCCTTCTGGTGTGTTCTGTCGAAGTCCATCTGGTCGGACATTGCTGCCTCGCTCTTGGAGGGCTTCTTGGGGATCGCCGCAACAGGTAGTGTTCGTCTGGCTTCCTTGGAGGAACGGGAAGCTGGTGACAAGATACGACTACCTACTTCAGGACCGCTGCAATGATGAAGACTGTCCCCGAAAGATCTCCGCCGATAAACAAATCTTTGTAACTCTTATATCGAGGGTTTGTAAATGGTGGCAGGACAAGTTCTCGGATCTCTTGTATTTCAAAAAGTAAACACAGGGATGTAAAAGATTTCATATATTCCACTTGCCGGACATAATGTAATTACATGTTATTTTATAATGAAAATGAAAGAGTTGTTTAGATCTTTCCTGATTGGTATTGTGGAATGATCATACCCCTTCGGAGGCCTGACTTCTGGATGGTAAGAATGTGATGTGTCTGTGTTACCGTCTCTGTATGGATCTCCATCTCCAAGCGAGCAGACAACGATCTCTGAGTAAAGTGAGAATCTTAGTCGCGGAGATGAACCGTATCGTTCGACGTTGATCTCCGAGTGAAGTGTGGATTTCAGTTGCGGAGCTGAAAGTGGGTCGTGAGGCGCTGGTCTCCGATTAAAGTGTGGACCTGTGAAGCATGGATATGGTCAAATGCTCGCCCTGTCCGTGTCAGTGCGTATCAGACACGGATACGTGCCCGACACGTGTCGGACACGGTTTTGGCCGTGTCCAGCTCAAATCGACCTTTTTTTACATGGACACGGACCTAACACGGGTCAGATTCGGCTCGGACAGGGGCGGGCGAGGGCGAGCGGGCGGGTGCGAGTGCGGGCGCAGGCGGCAAAATCCGTAACCCGATCGATCAATTACAAAACCCTAATCGATCGATCTGTTTGATTAGTTTCTCGACCTCATCCTCTCTCATCTCTCTATCTCTCCACTTCTCTCCCAAATCCGATCGGCGATCGCTCTCTCTCCCCCAAAATCGATCTCTCTATCCCTCAATTCCATCTCCCTTCTGTTCTCCCTGCAATTCCGATCGGCGAGGCCCTCTCCCCCTCAAATTTTGATCGGTTAGGCCCTCTCTCTCATCTGAGAAGAGGAAGATCCTCTCTCCCTTTCTGGTGGTGGATCTGGTTGAGAACGTGGCGGTGGAGCTCGTGGTGATGGATCTAGTGGAGTTCGTGGTATGGAGCTCGTCTGAGGTAATCTCCATTTCTCTCTGATGTCTCTCTCTGCCATCTCTTTTCCCTGTGCCCTCTCTATCTATCTCTCTGTGCCCTTCTCCAGCTCTCTTTGCGATCTCTCTCTTTCTCTGCCCCTCTCCATCTCACTTTGCCCCTCTCCCATCTCTCTGCTCTTCGTATCTCTCTGCCACTCACTCTATCTGCTCTGTCTCTCTTTGCTCTCTATCTCTCTCTGCCCTCTTCTCTCTTACTCTGCTTTCTGCCCCTCTCACTCTGTCCTTCTCTCTGCTCTGTGCCTCTGCCCCTCTCTCGGCAGTGAGACAGAGAGTGGATCAGAGAGACTAAGAGTGAGGAGCAGAAAGCAGAGTGTGAGAGAGAGAGAGTGAGGGAGAAAGGAGCAGATAAGACAGAGAGACTGAGGGAGGAGCAAAGAGATTGAAAGAGAAAGGAGCAGAGAGACTAAGAAGAGACGGAGAGAGTGAGGAGCAGAAAGAGAAGGAGAGAGAGGAGCAGTGAGACCGAGAGAGGATCAGAGAGACTGAGAGAGAGAGAGAGACGAAGAGCATATTGCATGATTTAATTAATTTAATTAGATTGCATGATTATGTGCATGATTTTGAGTTTAATTGATGTAAGATTTTGATAATAATTAATGTATGATTGTGTAGGAATTTGAGTTTAATTGATGTGTGAAATTAATACACAATGTAGGATTTAGATTTAATTGTTGTGCAATTATCTTATCTCAATAATTTGTTGAATGCTTTTCTTTGCATAATATTGTTGTGTTGTGTTTAGAAATCAGAGTAATATGACTTCGATAGAATAATTTAGTTATATATAATAATAAAATATTCTTTACCGTGTCTCCGTATCTTTTTTTGGGATTTTACCGTGTCCTGTGTCCGTGTTGTGTCCAATACCCGTGTCCGTGCTTCATAGGTGTGTACTTCAGTCGCGGAGCTGAACTAGGCCTTGAGGGTTTTCCGAGTGAAGTGTGGACTTCAGTCGCAAAGTTGAATTGGGCCGTGAGGCGCTGATCTCCGAGTGAAATGCGGACTCCTGGTGTTCGTGTTATTGTTCTCGAGTGGGGATTCCCTCCTCGGAGCACACAAACATAAGATATCGTGTGAGGGGACTGAGAACCCTCAGCTACAGAGTCGGGTAAGCAGTTGCTCAACTAAGGACAGTTGCCCAATTGAGGATGAGCCTTTGGAACCCAGAGATGTTATTTGGGCTATGTCTCTCGAGTGGGGGCTTCCCTCGTCGGAGCACGAACAAACTGGCAGTTGTCCAACTGAGGATGAAGCTTCCGGATAGTAGTTGCTCGGTTAGAGATGAGGCAGAGGTGAGTGTTTGTACTACGTCTTTAGAGTGAGTGGGGGCTCCTCCTTGGAGTATAGACAAACCGACAGTAGCCCAATCAGAGATGAACCTTTCGGACAGAGTTGCCCGATTGGAGATGAGCCATGGCGGTTACCCGATGGGATGAACTTTCTGGATGGTAGTTGCCCACCGGGATGAGTCGAGAAGGTGGCAGTTGTCTGATTGGAAATGAGCCTTCTGGAGGGCGGTTGTCTGAATGGGATGAGCCTTCCGGAGGGCAGTTGCCCAATCAGGGATGAGCCTGAGAGTGCCCTGAGGCGGAGGGTTGTGATATCGTTCTTGAATAGGGGCTTTCCTCCCCGAACACACAAATAAAAAAAATTAAGGTAGGCGATTAATTGAATATGGATGAGTTAGAGTGATACCGAAGGTGAATGCTTGTATTACTGTTCTCGAGTGGGGGCTTTGCTCATCGAAACACACCAATAAAAACCTCCGGGGGATGCGCTCGTGAGCTGGTCGCATGGGGGCCGATGAGCGGATAAATAAATCCTATGGAGGACGTAGAGAGCCGGGAGTCGAACGTTGATGTTGGATCCTGAGTGGGAGAATCCCTCCTCGGATATGGTTTCGACTCCAGAAAGGAGAGATCATAGGCTGAGCAGGTTTCTCAGATCCTGAGTAGGACGTAGAGAAGCAATTAAGAATTGGAATGTACTTTTATTGGATGATTTTATTAAAGTACATAAAAATTGGATGAGATACATGGAGTTTTATTCGTAAAGGAACTTTTTGCTCTTTATGTGTGGGCTGTTGCTAGTCAACTGCCTTGTATTGTGTGCCCACGTAATGTGGTTGACTCAGAGATAGGTTCTCGCACTGCCTTTCTGTTTTGGAGGAGGGTCCGAGTGCGAGGACGTACTCTCGGAGATAGCCTTGCTAGACTAGATCTTCAAGGTACTTGCGGAGAGACCATCATTGGGTAGTTTGATGTCCCGAGCGGTTGCGAAAAGGAGCAGTAATCCTTCATTCCGGGACGAGAGAGATCATGTAGCTTCGGTTCCGGACACTTCACTTAGGGTTGACCCTTGATGGCTTCGAAGACATCCTGAATCAGGAGCTTCAGTGGAATGAAGCTGTCGTCCACCTGATAAGCTCGGAATGGGGCTTTACTGAGGGGTTTGGGAATGGTCGCTTCTTGAAAGCGTCTTGCTTGCGACTCTGGTTGTCTACGGAGGGGTCTCCGTGTTGCAGCTTTGGCTTGGCTCCGTCGTCACTGCGGTTGAAAGATGAGTTGGTGGAGCTTTTACTGCTTCCTCCAACTGATGTATGATTCGGCTCGGTACAGGACCTCGCTCCAACGGGTGATGTTGTACTTCACTAGAGTTTGTACAGCGGATGGGTGACCCGTAGTAAGCTGATGAATGCGAGAGCGGAGGCGTCTTCGCTGCAGTTATGTACTTTGGCTAGTTGATTCTGAAAGTAGTCAATATACGCCTTGAGACTGTCGGAGGGTCTCATCTTAAGGGAAAGGTGATGGGTGTTCTGGTTGAACTCCTGGCTAGAGGAGTATTGTGCGAGGAACAACTCGGCGAGGCCCTCGAAGTTGTGGATCGAGCACGGTGGGAGAGAGTAGAACGAGTTAGATACTACTCCCTTCATGTTGGAGGGGAAAATTCAGCACAAGATGGAGTCATTTCTAGCATCGATCACCATCTTGCCATAATACTGGCGGAGATACTACATTGTGTCGCTCTGGTCTGTGTAGCACTCAAAGTTTGGAATTGTGAATTTCTTGAGAAATTCACATCCCAATATGCCCTCTGAGAAGGGGGAGTTGGTTGCATCGGTGGTAGTGGCTCTGAGTCGTCCGTAGATTGACGCTTTTGCTTTATCTACTCACTTCTGCACAAGCTTGTCGAGTTCTTGGACACAGACGAACTCTTCGGTCTTTCTCCGAGAGTGGTCGTGTTGATCCCTCGTGTGGGGATGTGATGAACTGGATCCGTTGTCAGATCGCTCCGAAGGAGTGGGAAGGCTATTCTGCGATGCCTCCGACTTTGAGAGTGCTCGCCGCTTGTAGTTTCCGTAGTAGGGGCTTCTCTGGCGATGGAGGCGGTCCTCGGATGTTCTGAAGGGCTGTGATCTGGGCGAGGAGTTGATCAATTAGGCACTTCATCTCTCCCTGTTCACTCGCCGATTTTCTCGATCATGTGTCGCTTACTCCCGCTTGCGGTCAAACATGGCTTGCTGCTTCACCATCTCCTCCCTCATGTCAGCGAACATTTGGAGGAGTTGGGCTTTGTAAGTTAATGGCGGGTGAATGTTTTCAGCTGCCCCCTGTGAAGGTGCGAAGACATTATCTTTCATGATGGGCCTGAGGTTGAGGCTGCTTGGGGGGATGATACCCCGACGATGGCAATGGACTTGCCTTTGGAGATAATCTCTTCGTCGGTGGTCGACTGCTTCTTCTGGGCCATGACTCGTTGGAGAGAGTTTTTGAGGATAAGTTTCGTGGGGAAGAAATTTAAGTATTGGGACTCAGCTCTCAATGAAAGCACCAGTTTGTGGTGAAGATTTTCTGTCACAAACTGTTAGACGACCGATCCACACCACAAGCGAGAGTAGAGAGTTTAGAGTGAAATTTGCGAATACGAGAAAATAATATGCAACACAGACAAAGGACACAATATTTTACGTGAAAAACTCAAATCAGAAAAAAAACCACGGGGAAGAGGAGAGGAAATCCACTATAATATGTGAAGTACAAGAATTATATAGATTCTCTGTGCCAAACTTGGTGTTGGGCTTCTTGGATCAAGGAAGAAGAAGAAGATCTAGAGGAAGTCCCCTTCTCGTTGGAGGAAAAGATCTATTTAAGCTCTGTTTGATTAGCGTGCATGGGGGTGGATGATACGAGCGTGATCTTTGTAACTGCACGAACTGCACATGTTGATTGATTGTAACGGCCGTGATTACTGACATTTGATTGTTGGGATTGCATCTAGAGAAATCCTTTTTGTCCATAACTGTCCAAACTGGAGGGCGTTGACACGTTATGCTCGTGGGAGAGGATTAAATTGCGTAACTGTAAGCGTATATTAGGGTGATCTATTGTTGTTGTTGTAGACAGAGGCGGAGATCAGGGGTGATCTGTTGTTGTTGTCGTCTGATAGCAAGGATCAGAGATAATCTATTGCTATCGGTCTTGTGCGGAGCTAATATCTCCGAGTGGGGAAACTCCGAGATGACTGAGAGCATCGACACTATCGGGATGAAAGTGTCCTCGGGACGAAGAGCAACTTCTAGAGTGTTTACGGAGTGGCGGAGGCTTTTGAGTATTTGAACACATGGCATCATCCTGCGAGGGTTAGGTTTTGACTACTACAAGTTTATTCTGATTTTGAATATGATTTTTGTTCCTTTTTTGAATGCTTTGATTTTCTTTCCCCTATGTAATGTTCTGTTACTATTATGCTAGAAGTTGAAGTGTTTTCCACTCACTCCTTTTTTTCCTAGTACAGTTATGCCTTTTATGTTGATCAGAACAAGCACCAAACTCAGCATGTTGCAATATGTAATCCTTGATTTCACGACCATCTTTGTTCGAGTTAGACCTCTTTATTTGAAGGTTTGTTAGGGTGTTCTTAAACCCTTAATGTAGAATCTTTGGTGGTCTTTCTTTCTTCCATTTATACTCCCTTGGGGTTTGATAGGGCATTAAACAGGTTTGTACAACAAGAACAACAATAACTAAGCCATTTGTTCTAAGTATTTGGGGTAAGCTACATGAACCAAAAGAGAATTACGCCGGATCGAGCACATGGATCACCTTTCTCCACTCATTCCTATCGAGCAATATGCGTTCACTAAAACTTTTAACCTCTATATCTTGTCGTATTATCTCAATTCATGTTTTCTTCGGTCTCCCCTGCGTTCTTTTAACTTGCCTTAAATTGATACGCTCCAGCCGCCGGACTGGCGCATCTGTAGGCCTACGTCGCACATGACCAAACCATCGTAGGCGATTTTCTCTCATCTTCTCTTTTATAGAGGCTACACCTATTTTAGTACGAATATCCTCATTTCTCATCTTATCTCTTCGCGTGTTACCACACATCCGATGAAGCATGCGCATCTCTGCTACACTCATCTTCTGAACATGATATCTCTTTGTAGCCTAACATTCTGTGTCATATAACAAAGCTGGCCTAATAGCAGTCAATAAAACTCTCTTCAGCCATAACAGAATGTTATGATCACATAAAACTCCTATTGCGCTTCTCCATTTCAACCAGTCGGCTTGGATCCTATGGTTGACATCACTATCGATCTCCTCATCCTTTTGGATAATAGAACCCAAGTACTTAAAATGACTGATAATCGTTATTTCTTGTCCATCTAATCTCACAATACTATAATATTGGATTTCCTGTTTACTGAATTTACACTCCATATACTCTGTTTTGGCCCTATTTAATCTAAAACCTCGAGATTTTAGAGTTTGCCTCTATAAATCTAATTTGACATTTACCCAGCTCTCGTCTCATCGATTAGGATAACATCATCAGCAAATAGCATAATCACGGTGTCTCACCCTGAATAGCTCTAGTAAACTCATCCATCACTATGGCAAATAAGAATATCAATGCAGATCCTTGATGCAATCCAATTGTGATAGAAAAATCACTTGTTATGCCTCCACAAGTTTTGACATTTGCCACTACTCCATCGTACATATTCTTGATTATGTCAATATATTTGATGTGGAGTTTTTTTTCATCAATGTCCACTATAATACCTCTCTTGGCATTAAACAGGTTTGTGGAACATGAAAATGGTTATTTTGCATGGTTTCAAATATTGCTTGATTCAGATATATCGACAAATATTATATTGGGTTTCGAGGCGTTTGATACGACTAATATAGTCCAAGGTTTCAAACCTTCTAGTAGAATATATCTGACCCCGGATTCAGGTTCCTTGTGTTAAGTGTCAACCATCCCGAGTCCATCTTCAAGTCGGGTTGAGATTTTCTACTCCAAATCCAACCCAACTTTTCGAAATTCCAACCCAAGCCCAACCCATCTTTGGATTGAGTTCGAGTTGGGTAGGCCAAATCGAACCTGATTTGCAGGCCTACTTCCAACCTATAAAGAGTAAGTGGTAGTAAATTGTCTCATAATATTTTCTTAATTTCAAGAGAATTCTATGTCCACATGGTATTATGTTTTATTATCCCCCTTAACCATCACACTTTGATATTATAGAGGACATGCTTGATCTAACCATCATGATAAATGAGCTGATCTTGGGTAGTGCAAATTGTCACTGGAAATTACACTCTCATTTCTTCCCATTGTTTTGCTAATATATCTGTTCATTTTGGCATTGCTGATTGCATTTATTTAGATTCTAAAGCTTCTCTCCATCTTGTAGTCTGTAAAATTTCCTTTTCAACTTTCATCAAATAGCTGCATGATGTAATGAGAAAACAACATCACCCATGGTTCATCTTGAATACTCCTAATAAGTTCATCTATAACTAATGTAAAGCGATAAGGATTTATTTTCCATTCTTGGCATAAGCTTAATGGCTTCCCATCCAATGCTTAATGTGCAAGTATCACATCATAATATCCTTAATCACATTAATATAAACTACATACACATCATAATATCCTTAATCACATTAATATAAACTACATAGACATTTGATACGGACAGATCACAAGTTCTTTGGTCATGTGAGAATCTCTTTTGTTCTCTATATCCTTCTATTGATAATCGTTGTAAATAATAGTTAAATTGATTCATTTTCCTTGCACATTACCAAATCAATATTTTTTTCAATTTTCTTTGTTTAGTCTTTGCCAAATATTCTCTCACAGAATATCATTTTGTAGCTTGTAAGCTTTATTCCAGGATTTAAGTACAATTTTATATACTCCTTTATTTTAATAAATAGGTATCAAAATGCTTCTCTTATGTTCATTAGGTATTTTCTTATTCTCTACAACCTTGTTGAATAATTTTGTTAGCCATACTAACCTCTTATCCCTTGAATATTTCCACACTTCTACAAGAATATCAAGAGGTTCTATAGCTCCCCCATCTTTTATATCTTTAAAACAATCACATGTAGCTCTTATCATGTATTAAAGTATTTGATTCGACTTTAAGTTATCCTATGTGATTCTCATTAATTTTTTTTTCCCAAAACAAACTCCATCTTTCTTTAATTTCATATACTCAATGATCTTCCTTACAGTTGACATTACCATGGTCTCTACTCTTATATATCTTTATTTCCAGTAGCAATGCAAAGAAAAAAAACGCAAAGTTGTTGAGTGCGGTTATTCACACCCACAAAAGTGATGAACACATCCATTTTTGAGATTAAAATTTGTTAGTCTGTTTTATCCTTAACATGAAAAGACCAAATAGACATGAGTGTGTTTAGCAATTTTTGAAGAGAGAGACCCACCGCCGTTGTCTCCTCACCCTCCTCCCCCACCGCCACCGTCACCGCCGGCTTCCTCCGCGATCTCCTTTTCCTCTCCCTCCCCTTCCTCGCACGGGCCGTCGAAGAAAAATTGTTGATCCCTCACCTCGATTTTCCATTTTATGCATAATTCTAGAATTAACTCAAAACAAAAGGTATGTAGGACAATGAAACAATAAAAAAAGAATGAATCTATCATGATTCGAACACATCATTGAGCAAAAAAATATAGAAAAACAAACGGTCAGAACAAAGTGCCACCCCTCTCCCCCTAAACATGATGAGCTAATTGAATTCTGAAGAGAAAGCACAATTACGACAACGATTCGAAAGAATCAGAGCTATGGTTCGATTTTAAACAGTTAATTGAGAAAAATAGTAGGATTTGGAAGAGATTGACACTGTTCTCGACGTAAGCCATCACGCTGGACGTTTTCGAGGGCTTTTTGATGAAGGCATTCCTCTTCCTCGCGCGGGCGTCGACGAGTGGGCCTTTGTAGCTGGGGGCGATGATGCCGGGGGTAGCCAGGGGCGACGGGGGATGATGATGATGATGAGGGGGACGATGAGGACGGCGGAGGAGGAGGAGGGAAAGCCGGCGGCCGGGGGGGGGGGGGGGGGATGGGAGGCAATTTGGGGAAAAAATTGATTTAAGAGTGTAAGGGTAGTTTGGGTAATTTTGAGTAATTTCTGGGGGTGTGTTTAACAATTTTGTGGGTGTGTTAAGTAGTGCGGTGTGTTAATCAATTTGTGGGTGTAAATAACCGCACTCAAAGTTGTTGGGTGGCGGAGCTAATGTTTAAATATAAAGAGGGGGAAAGATTATGCCTCGATACCAAAAAGACTAGAATATTCCATATGGATGAAAGGAAGGGGTATTTGATTATATAAAATTACCGGGGATAAAAGTCAGGATGCTCAAGCTGATGATATTGGACTTGGTTCTTAGGTGTTGGAATGAAATAGGTAAGGCACATTTGAGTTTGAAACACAATATGTGCCAATTTTACTAGGTTACACCTATATATGACAGCATATGCGCATGGATATAACAAATCCTGCAAAATTCAATATACAAATACATATTGGATATAGCAATAATAAGATTGTATTTTTGTTAATTAATGTCATTTACCTAAAACATAGATTTGTGAGGCTGTAATGTTTAAGAAAACACAATAACTCAGGTAGTATACAAGATTTCAAGTTATATAAATCACAAGTGCCATTGTAGCACCACTACAGTTGGACAAGAGGTCTCATGTTCCTCTTTATATTAAACAAGAGGACCCCATTGCAATAGTCTAAAACCTATGCTCAAAAAGAAGTTATATAAATCAATAGATAAGAAGAATCATAACTCTTCTGTATGAAAATGGACAAATTATATAAATTTATATATAAGCAAATTGACTTGTAACCTCTGAGTCATGAATTAGATTTACAGTTTCTTAGTCTTGCATACTAATCTTTTACGCATTTGATGTATCCGGGATGCATTATAAATTTCTGATACTCTAGAGTATCAGCCGAGTTTCCATCAAGCATCAAAATACTAAGTACCAGATACGTATAAGGAGGTATGGGTATGTCTCTTTTATCAGAGTATCCTTGCAACATAAAGACTTTTCTTTTCAGGTTTAATAATTTAAGAGAGGGCAGTAGTAAATTGGTTAGTGGGTGATCTCTGTGTATATATGGTTGATGTTTCATTATTGGTTAGTGGGTGAACAAAGAATGGCTACAGGTGATCTCTAGTTCAAGTTAGGAGTTAGTTCCATAGGGATCTGCTGAGATCCATGTATATTGTTGGGTCAAGTTCATTTTGAGTTTAGTTTGAGAAGATCCAACTGTCGCTTGAAAAACAATTTTGAGTCTGGTTTGCATCCCTCTTGCCTATTAGTAAGTGGGTCCCCATCCCACTGGGGTCTAATTGTTTCCGAGAGGGGAATAATACCTAAGCAACCTAACTACAGAAGAATGGTCTAGGAAGAGAGATGAACTTACCTAAGTAACTAAAGCAAAACAGAAGAGACTAATAGTAATTTTCATATGGTAAAAGGTAGACATGGGAGCATTTTGCAAGACAGTTGCGAGTTATATTTCAATGAACTGGTCATTCTTGGTTCATAGACAAGTTCAAGCAAGATCGGATAAGCTGTGGTAAGTTGAGAATTATCCATTCTTGTTAACCAGCAGGAATAAATCTTTCAATTGTGCTTCGGTAATCACTTTGTTTATTGCAATTCATTAGAAAAAAGGTCCTTGCTTGGTGCATAGATATCCACAACCACAATACTGCAGTATGCCTAGGACTTAGGATTGATCCTGGTAAAGGTCCATTGATACAATGTTTTTCCTGAGTGACATAAAGCGTGCCCAAGGCTTTTTCTTCTTCTTTTAATTAACTTGCTGAGAGAAAATCTGTCTATTGTTTGATCTTCTTAGCTTGTAATCAAATTCAAATTTGAAAAGCCTCCTTGCCAATTAGAAAGAGCTTGGTGGAGTTAAATCTTGCAGATGGGAATTAAGTAAAGCAATTCAAATAGCTACTTGCTAAGAATGTTGTTTCCCTTAATAGGAGAGGGTGCACATCCGAGTTCCCTTCCTTTTGTTTTATATGGCTAGTGATAAAATTCAGCCCATCAGACCTTGATATGTTACCGTTTTACTCTTTCCTAGTCTTCTGGAGTTTTTGGAGGGGGTTGCATGGACGTAAACTGCATGCCTAGTATCCGGGGCTGTCCTTGCTAGAAATTGTTCCTTTAAGGTTGGAATGCCCTCCCTTGCCTATAAGTTGTTTAACCATGAAAATAAACGGTTCGTAGTTACTCGTGAAAATTCAGTTAATTCCTAACCTAACCGTCTGATTATTGTACTTCATGACCCACCATGAAGGGTTCCGACGATTATGATTACTTCATGATAAAATCACATAACATTGTAAGCTGAAATAACATAGTTCTTTAGTTATCTGACAATTTATTATGTGAAATTCAACTTGTTTGCCATAGTTACTCAAATTTACTGCCTATCTTTATTGTTCATGGACATATATTTGTCCTTTCTTCATATCTCGTGGACACATAATTAATCTCGTCTTGCATCCTATCTTCATAATTAATGCACCTTTTGCAGCATCATGTTTTCGTTTGTTCTTTGCTATCATTTTGAGGGTATGATTACAACTGGGTTTAGGTTTTATTAACCACTGTTTCATCTCCACAGATGGTACTCCCTTGATCTTGTCAACTGCGCCAAGGAGGATAACTACTTCAGGTTTATTCAAGGGGGAAAATCTAAGTCTCCAAAGATGATAGAAGTTACTAGGCCTCCTCCTACCAAGAAATCCCGCAAAGATAAGCCTCGCGAGAAATTTCATGCTGCTTCAGGCTCAACAGAGATCATGATGGACCAAGAGATCTGGAAAGAGTTCCCTGAAGATCTCTATGAAGCCATGATTGCCCGTCTTCCTATTGCAACTTTTTTCCGCTTCCGTTCAGTTTGCCAGAAGTGGAATTCTCTACTGAACTCTGCTACTCTCTCTCAACACTTTGCTGTAGTCCTCCCTGCACAAACTCCATGGTTCTACACCATAACACACGAGAACGCCAACAGTGGAGCCATGTACGACCCTTCTCTCAAGAAATGGTACCACCCTTGTGTCCCTTCCCTCCCTGTGAAAACCATCATCCTTCCTGTTGCTTCTGCTGGTGGCCTTGTCTGTTTCCTGGATGTCAGCCACAGGAATTTCTGTGTCTGCAATCCTCTCACAACCTCATTCAAAGAACTGGCTCTGAGGTCTGGCCATGTCTGGTCACGTGTGGCTGTCGGGATGGTCCAAAACAGTCCTAATGGTAGCTCAGGCTACAAGATTGTGTGGCTTGGATCTAACGGTGAGCACGAGGTGTATGATTCAATTCAAAATAGTTGGACTTGCCCTGGTGTGTTACCCCCAAGCATCAAGTTACCACTCTCTTTGAACCTTAGGTCGCATACAGTTTCGATTGGGAGCACAATCTACTTTCTGTGCACTAACCCAGATAGCATACTTTCATATGATGTTGCAAATAATGTGTGGAAGCGGCTAATTGTGCCAATGCCCCTGGACACAAGGGATCGGACACTGGCGGAGAGCGGGGGTAAATTAATATTGGTGGGCCTTCTCTCAAAGAATGCGGCCACGTGTGTCAGTGTTTGGGAGTTGCAGCGGATGACTCTCTTGTGGAAAGAGGTGGACAGAATGCCAAATGTGTGGTGCTTGGATTTCTATGGGAAGCACGTGTGGATGACCTGTATCAGCAACCAAGGATTGCTTATGCTGTCTCTGAGGTCAAAACGGATGAACCGGCTTGTTAGTTATGATGTGGGAAAGAGGGAGTGGGGAAAGGTTCCAGACTGTGTTCTTCCTCGCAGTGGAAGGAAGAAGCAGTGGATTGCTTGCGGTACAGCATTCCATCCTTGCCCCACAGCTATGCCCTGACTCTGTGTGTGTGTGTGTGTGTGTGTGTGTGTGTAGGGATGCATGCATTTGTGTGTGAGCGCGCATGGCGTGTGCGTGTGCAAGTGTGCCTTTGTGCAGGAATGTGCTCTTTAGACCTGAACTGATAGATGTTTACATTGACTGCCAAATGCTCGGGGGCTCAGAGATGTTAATTCCAACGATACAAGGAATCAGTGAGTTTAATTCAATTCCCGGGCTTAATTGGTCATGGTATGTAATAACATTCATTTGCCTTCTACTTCTCAAAGTGACATAACAAACAATTTGTTGATATATGCAATTAGACAATATCTATTTGCCCTTGATTACTTGCACCATTCTATTTGTTATTCATGCTTCCCGTTTAGTGAAAATACCAAATCTTTTTCTCTATGTTGTACGCTCTCAGTTTAAGTTTGATAATCTGTATTTTCATAAAACAAGTCTCCTCCACAATAAAAACAAAGAGGCTTATTTATAAATAGACATTTAATACAAAGCAGAAAACTAAACAAAACTTGATATCCAAGAAACTCTAATTACTCAAAATTAAATAACACCTAATAAAATAATAAATAGTTAACATAATAATTAATTCCTTATTATGATCTCCATCAATTAAACCATGTAATTACTCATTGCTTATCAAGTTTGGATCTTTTAGATCTATTTTGCAATAAGAAATAAAGTTCATTTCAAGATCCATATCTTACCTAACAGCATGTCTAAGAAAAGAAACCTAGTTAATATACAGTTGTACATATATCTATATATTTTAACACTTTTCTCAAACTAAAGGTGGATCGAATACCGAGTTTGGATAAAAAAATAGTGAAACTGAGGAATAGTTCAAGTCTTAGTGAAAACATCAACCACTTGGTCTTTGAAAAAAAAAAATGTAGAGAAGAGTATTCTTCTTAATAGTCTATTATTCTACACGAACCACATGATAATCAATTTCAATATGCTTAGTGCGCTCGTGTAACACGAGATTAATGGCAATGAAAATGACTCTTATTATTACAATATAGAGAGATATGAAGTGAAACTAGAATACTCATATCAGATAACAGAAAAAACAGTCATTTATTTTAAATATAGTTTAACCGTCAGTGTTGACAACACTAATTGATGTATCGATTATTTTTTGTGTATTATTTATATTTACTAATGATTAATTTTGAATAATTGTTACATATATTTAAGAATACTTTTAGGATGAATAACTATTAAGGGTCATTCTTTCCATTATGGATGTGATGGTAAGATCACTGATATTTCAGGTCTTTTTGTTTAAAACGCATTTCAAAATATTCGCAAAATAAATATTGTCTATAAGTTTTTTAAATTAAAAATTTGTATATTTTGTGTATGGAAATAAACTTGTGATTGATGATGATTATTCACGGAGTCACGGATGTCCATATATCACAAAACACCTACTCCTGTGCAGTCCCTTCTCTCTCTCTTGTGACATGATTTCAATGTAAAAAAAAAAAAAAAAAAGGAAAAAAATGAGTTTCTGATTATAATTCGCAAAACCCTTTGGTATACAATCAATCCCCAAGCCTTCTTTTTGCTTCTCTCTATCAATGAATCATTGAGACTTCGAATTCTTTGCTTCCTACACAGAACAGTCTCCCTTGTTGCCATTCAATTTTAGCTTCCAAAAAAAAAATTAAATTATCTTCATTCCAATCATAACATCCACATTTATTGATATTACTTTCAGTTTGCAAAGCTCAGGCTTGCTACCTCTCTTTCTAACTGGTTTTCCATTCTTCATATTCGAACCTAACTGCAGGGGGTTCAAACTTTATCATCTCTTTCATCTTCTATGAATTCTAGGGTTTCACAATGTGTTTGTGCACCAAATGGCCAATTAAGATTATGTAACCAAAAATATTGTTTATGGCATGAAATCATGAATCTGAGTGGATGTCTCAGTTCTTGAATCTGAGTGGATGTCTCAGTTCTTTAGGGTCACTACTTGTTAAGTGAGTAGGGCAGTTCTTTAGGGTCACTACTTCCTGTTGAGGTAGTTCTCAGACTATTTTGATGTTTGTTTGCACTGAAGTAAACATATTTGATCTGAAAAAAAAAATCTGGAATCTCATTAATTAGATTTTTGCTTTCCTGATTCATCAACTAAAATGTCAGCAAAATCTCAAGGCTCATGTCATGTAATCTTTTGCAATCTGTCTCTCTACAACCAGAGGACAGAGGGTAATAATTAAAGTATTAACATAATTTTCAAAATTTTGTACTGTGGAAATAAACTTTGCAAACTATATGTGACATAATTCAAAAGCAATTGGAATATCGAAAAGAAAAGAGAAAAGGAAGGAAAAAAAAAAGACTTTCTGTTTATAAATTGCAAAACCCCAATGTCAATCCTCAGCCCTTCTTCTTGCAATCCAACTATAGCTTCTCTCCATCAACTTCAAATTCTTTGCTTCCTACACTGGCATCTTCATCCATCTCTACCAATCTTTGCTTCAAATCAATGCATCATGGCTTTCACAACTCTTGATGTTAGTCTTCAAGTTATTGTAAGTCATTAATTTATTATTTGAATATTTCTCAATTGTGCTGATTTGGGTCACGAGTCATATTATTTTGCATAACAGACCAAGATTTGATTAATTAAACATTTAAAAAATTCTTGCGCGTACCATGAAGTCTACTGAGCATGTAAACATAGTTATCACGCTTATGTATTTTGTTAGGGTATGAGTAGAAATCAAGATCAAGACAATGCAAACTCATGGATTTAACGAAGTCTTCATGCACAACAGCAGATAGTTTCACTATTTCAGAAGATAAACGTTACATGATACAAGATCCACAAATCTCATAGTTTTTTCTTCTTTTCTTGAGTAAACGGTGAGCCAAAATTGTCTCCCGCGCTCCATTAATAAGGTTTTCTGACATTTTGTCGTCTCGTTTCAGTGCAGGTCTGCAAGACAAGGACTGCTTCTTGGCAATGGAAGGGGACTTGGGCTTCATTCTCCTCATCCTGTTCCAGTTTGTCATGGACATACAGATCTAATCATCTATACTCACTCTCATAATTGATATGATTCTGATTTTTTATTTTGAGATTTACATTTTTCTACATATTCTATGGTTAAATTCTTTTATATCCATGTTAATAACGGGGGTGTCGTCGGTTCTTGTTATAGACATTTTTAGTCTCGAGTTTCTCCTTTAAAAGTAAGTATTTTGGTGTGGTTAGCTATTAAAGATAGGCTTTTTCCTATTGAGAATTTAATTAAGTGTGGTATGTCTTCTTACAATGGTGAGTTGTGTAGATTTTGTGATATGAATGTCGAAACTTTTTATCATTTATTTCTTAGATGTTCTTCATTGAGAGATCTTTTGAGATTTCTGCAAAATAACTTTCAATTTTTCTAATTTGCCTCCATCTTTGTGCTCATGATGGCTTGTTTGGTGACATAAGAAAGTTACAACAAAAGATAAGAAGTAAGAGATGTAAGGATGATTCTTTGATTTGGATTATTTGGGAACATATGCTACAAATTTTATAGGTCAGTCTAGATCAAACTACCCTCTATTTAAATAATTTCATCTTCTCTATTGTTTTTTGGACATATAATCTTTGTACTAAATAGAAGATGTTGGAGAGGATCTTAAAAATCAAGGTGATAGAATTTTTTAAACTCATTAGCAAAAGCACAGATTGTGGAGCAAAGGTAAAGTTTGGACCTTTATTTATTTGGATCTATTTCTCTGATTAGTTTCGGAGGTTATGTTTGGTTTTCTGGAGAATATGATCCAAGTCAATCAATTAACGGTGAAGTCCGTCAATATTCACCAATCGAAGATCAGTGTGGTGAAGTTCGATAGCACGAATAACTTTGGTATGTGAAGATGCGAGTTGATGGATGTGCTAACCGTTTTAAATTTAAAAGATTGTCTTCTTAATGAGAAGAACCGAGGAGATCTCGGAGAAAGATTAGTACAATACGAACTGGACGGTGTGTGGTGCCATCAGATCTTGTCTGACACATGATCTGAAATATCATTTGATAACAGAAACTTTTGCAAGGAGGATTTTGGATAGTAAGTATCTAACGAAAAGTATCGAGAACCGCTTGCATCTCAAGAAGAGGCTTTAATACTTTCAGCTTAAGAAGGAAATTTTCATCGGCGAGCACATGAGCAGTGACTACTGGGATATAGTGAAATTGCTGGAAGAGGGTGCAACGAGAAATTGTGGGCTTAGGATATTAGTCTCGGTACGGCGAGCAGAGAAAGGTGGGGTATCTGCATTTGATTTAAATAAGTCGACCCAATTAACTCATATTTCAGACACAATTGAACGATTCAAATTAAAGTCATAAACCACATGAGGAGAGAAAATATATAATTAACATCAAAAATTTTACAACAAATTTCAACTTTATAAAAAAAAAACACACATAAAGCTTATCTATAATTTTAAGAAAAAATCTTGTGAAATCTGAAAATTTTACATTATAGTTATTTACAGCTAGAATTTGTCTCAACTCTCAACTAAATAAATCATTGATGAGTTAAATAGGTCAAATTGACACTCGACAAATTGGACTTTTCCAATCGATGAATAGGATCACTGGAGTACCTATTCAATTTGCTTTGTCTTTATTGTATCATCGATCTCTTTTTTATCTTCTCCAATTCATATTCATGCTTATTACTCGGTGCACAAATCACGTGTCATATTGTTAAATGTATACCATTCTGTGGAATTCTTTGCATGACTTTACTCTCTGCGTTGTCGAGCTCACCCTTTAAGCTAATAATATTTTCATGTAGCGATAGGGGTAAAAAGGCCTGTCTCAAAGCTACATGAGTGTTTCTTTTGGGAATTGCATGAAGAATTCAATTTTGTGAACTTTATTTATATTTTTATCATCAACATATAGTTTCATGCTTGTATATAAATACTAAAATGAATATATATGCTATATAACATGTGTTAAACTTATAAGCTAGATGGAACGTTTTCTTTGCATATGTACAGAAATATATACATGTTTGTAAATGTTATATTGAGTGTGATAATGAAGATGATTGTTAAGAATAATCTTAGGATAGAATAAATTAAGAATAGTTTTATAAATCATGTTATCAAAACCAAGTGAATCATGATTTAGTTTCTTAAAATCAGTCTTATTTCAATTATTTTGAGTTACTGAATGATCTAAAAACAAAAAGTCATATAGGAAATAATCAATACAGCAAAGATAAATATGCTATTTCTAGAAAGCATAAGGGTGTATATACATGCTAAAAACCCCTTCATTGATAAATTAGGGTTCAGGCCTTCCACGACCCTAAAAAAGGAAAAAATTATAAATATAGATACAGAACTGATAAAAACATTTGTGTTCCCATAGTTGTGATCATTAATTTTTTTTTTTTTTTTTAAGGAGGATCAAAATTTCACTTCAACTGGAGGCTCAGACGCATATTTCAACAAGAGAATCGCCTAAAAAGTTTAAAGTGAAGGAAAAGTGAGGGTTGGGTGAGTGCGCTGTCAGTTTTTTTAATCTTTTATACAAATCTTGTTTGTTTGCCAAATGTAGAAAAATGATGACATCAGCAAAAACGTCATCATTTAGTGCTCTTGTCCTTTTCTCTCTCTGCAGGTTTTCACTTAAAATGGAGTGAAAATGAGTTAAAAAGCTGTTCTCAGTGGGTTCCGCGGTGTTCCTTCATGTGAAAAGATGAAGAAAGTTATCGATTGACAGTTTTCCGTGTTTTTTTTTTTGGGGCCAAACACGTCCTAAACAGTTAAAAACTTTGTATCATTTCAATTTCTTTTTCTTTTCTGTTTCTCTTTTATTTTGCTAACCACACTTCAAGTTCTTTTGCTGACAGCCAATCTCATCACAATTAGAAGACAATCCAAGAATGAAGGACTGCAGCTGGTGGAAGCAGTCTTTTCAGTGGAAGTCTTCACTCTTGAGATTTCTTGCTCACAATGAATGTGAGATTCCTCAGTTGAAAACCAAACTGTTCAGTTCCTTCCTTTTTTTCACCTCAGCTGTTCAAATCAAAGCAGGAGAGGAAAAAAAAATATCTGAAACATTGTCACAATGTCACTATCCTTAGCAAGATAAGGTTCTCTTTGATTCCACATCTTCTCTCTCTCTCTCTCTCTCTCCACCAGTTTCTTCATTGGTCACACTGCTCTCTCCACTGTCTTTGATCCATATCAGCTTCTCCTCTCCTTCCTCATTGGATACTTACAAGTTCTGATCATAGTTGCAGCTTTTTAAGTTATTAACACAAGGTTAAAAGACACCATTTTTCTTGTTGCAAACAGGCCTGTTTTCATCCACCATTTCCTCAAGTGGCCAGATTCACACAAGCCAGCCCTCTTGGATTCCATTCTCTGCTGTCCTCTGCCCAGAATCAGATACCACCATTTCCAGGAAAAAGCTCAAATTCCACGACTCATTTCAAATACAAAAGAGGCCAATTCCTGCTCTCTTCTTTACTCATTGCAGAGAATTTGAACCTGTAAAGCTCAAAAGACCCTTTGTATCTGGTTCTGGCCAGGGGACAGGACGTAAAGCTCAGGGGTGGCTCAAAAAAAAACAAGGTAATGACTCTTCTTTTATATCTTCCTGCATCTTCCTACTTGAAACTCCATTGCCAGTTCGGTTCTCGAGCTCTGACACCAGAATTCTCCTCTGAAACCGATAAAATTCGTTCTTCGAGTGAAATCAGTGTTGGTCAGTTCTGAAATTAGCCTCTCACCACTTTTCCTGCAATGGAGAACAACAACCAGCAGCCGCCACCTCCGGCCCCTCCCTCCTACTCGGCAGCCCCCTTCCACCACCTCCTCCAGCAGCAGCAGCAGCAGCAGCTCCAGATGTTCTGGGCGTACCAGCGGCAGGAGATCGAGCACGCCAACGACTTCAAGAACCACCAGCTCCCGCTCGCCCGCATCAAGAAGATCATGAAGGCGGACGAGGACGTCCGCATGATCTCCGCAGAGGCTCCCATCCTCTTCGCCAAGGCCTGCGAGCTCTTCATCCTCGAGCTCACCATCCGGTCCTGGCTCCACGCGGAGGAGAACAAGCGACGCACCTTACAGAAGAACGACATCGCTGCAGCAATCACCAGGACCGACATCTTCGACTTCTTGGTTGACATTGTCCTAGAGAGGAGATAAAGGAAGAAGGAGCTACCGGAATCGGGTTGATGCCTGGAGGCACGGCAGCCGCTGGGGTGCCGTACTACTACCCTCCAACAGGGGCCGGAGTGACGATGGGGCAGCCGGCAATGGATCCAGCAATGTATATGCAGCAGCCGTGGCAGCCAATGTGGCAGCAGGGGATGCTGGACGACGGCAGTGGAAGCGCAGCATTCGCCGGCCAGGGGTACGCCGGTCATCCTCCTCCACAGCCGCCGCAGCCGCCGCCGCCACCGCCAGGTTCTTGAATTAGTAATTTTTTCAAAAGAAATCTGTTTTCGGATTCTGTTTGTGCAACAACCAAGAATGTAATCTAACATTGCTACACTTGAAATGGGATGAGACATTTTAGCTTTCATAGTGTCATTGTGTATTGTGCTTGATCCAAACAAAGAGCCATTTTTGGATGGTTGATTGTTTTGGCATCAAAATAACTGTCTCCATTTGCAACTTCTTCACAAAAGTTGAAATAAACTTTTTTTTTTCAGTTTCTAACAATTGTCAGAACCTATAACATTAATCAGTTTTTTTTTTCCTTCCAGATTCTTCATATGTAATCTTCTGGGTTATAAATTTGAAATGTTCTTACAACAAAAATGGATTGTGGATGATTAGTTATTTGGCAATATGTTTCTAAACCTTCACAGGTTGTATGTGAAATTTCGGCATTTCTAATATATTATCGATCAGACTTCAGTCAGGAGCCAAACAATAAAAATGGAGACTGACATTTTTTTTTTTTTTGTGCTTCAAAGTTCTACATAGCCTGTTTGGTTAAGGGTGGAAGTGAGGAAGTGAAGAAGTGAGGAAATGGTAATAGTTCCCTTTGGAACTTGGGAATTGGTTAGCAAGTTTTCTGGTGTTTGGATGTTGTTGGGAAGTGTGGTTTGGAAAATGTTATGTCTTTTCCGGTGTTTGGATGGTAATGTGGAAGTGAAAGTGGAAAAGTTGACTACAAAGTTGTCCACAAAATAATATTAAATTAAAAATTAATTAAGAAAAATAAAAATTAGACTGTAATTAGAATGCAAGTGAAATTTACATGAGCAAAAAATTAACTGTTTTGTGCTACAACTTATTACAAATGAGATTTATATGACCACAAAATTAACTGTAGCACTCTGGAAGTGAGGAAAAACGTTGTGTAAAGGAGAAAAGAGAGAAGGAAAAGAACTTTTTCCATTTTCCTTTTCCGGTGTTTGGATGAACAGTTGAAATGAGAAAAGACACTTCCCACTTCCTCACTTCCACCCAATTCCTTGAATCCAAACAGCCATATATGATAACAATGGCAGGAACTCTGGAAGTTGTAAGTTGCAAGTACCACACCAAGCTAAATAACAGAAATTCAAGAGTAGATTCATGTCATATAACAAATGGTTGAATAGAAATAAGTGCAAAAAACATGCATTTTCATGACTCCAGCCACTTGGGGGAACATTTGGCAACAGAATGAACTGCAGAATGTCAAATATAACACATCAGTTACCAAATGTGTGTGTATGCACATGCGTGTTGAGAATAACATGCAAGCACTATATGTTTATATTCTATACATCACATATATTCACTATTTAAAAGCAAATTCATGAAGTTCCAATAGTAAAAGAATGAATTGGTTGATGAAGAATAATCTCAAGAAGTGCTCGGCAAAGAATAAAGCTAAGCAATTACTGGAAAAATATAGTGACTTCAAAAGTGAGAAACAGAAATTCACATCAACCATGTTCCGCGACAGTGAAACCAGCACATTTGTAGAACATTTCTAATGCATTTCCCAAACAGCTAGCCATACTGCAATTTCAGGCTGACCAAAGTTGTCTAGTGTCACCTCTTCCAAAAGCCAGCAAAATCTCAGTTAAGATAACACTCAAGTCAATCCATATCCTACAGAAACCAAGCTACACCACACAAATCCTGGTCGACTCAATCTTTTGCGCCTCCTTATCCTATAAACAGAGACCTGTAGGAAGCCAATCAAGTAACATCAAAATGCTCCCACTTGGCGAACCTAATGTGCAAGTTGAACCGTTCTGTCAAATCAGGTGAATCACATATAATCGTGATGTGTATCAATCAAGTATTGTAGTATTCAAGTATTGGGTAAGTATTTGGTATAGGTACATCTCCTTTGTCAAAGTATCCATGCTATATAGATTCATCCAAAAGAATTCAATATAGAGTTGCAAGAATACATTTACAGTTTAAACATAAATGTCATCATCATTTCCATAATGAAAGGAGTTTGAAACACCGTCTTTAACATGACAAGAAAGCAAAGATATAGAATGCTAAGCTGACATTATAATGCAATCAGAAACTTAGATACATATTTACTCTCAAGGGACTCAAATAAATTTCTTCTGTCAGAAATGTCATCCCCCTTCAGCAAGGCTCCTCTTCGAAGTGCTGATGTACAGAACTGCATCACGACAAGAAAAGTTAAAAGCAATAAAAATGGCAAAACAGACCAAGTCAGAGCTGCTACTGAAGTAAATATGCCAGATTACCATTATTTCCTCTGATAAAAGCATCGCCGTATTTGTTCTTTAGCTGACCATTAACATATTCTTCCGTCTGCTCCATTGCTATGTTCATGTATCCATCCAAACATGCCAGAATACCTGTGAAGCATTGAAATTTGTCAGTGGGCAGTGAAGCATGATAGTTAAATAGTATGAGAAGCAAACTTGAGATGAAGAATAACCTAAGAGATTTACAACAGATTGTGATTTAGTAATAAAACTACTGAGATGACCATGTTCAAATGCCTGTTCTCTTTTGTGAACATGCACGCACAGACACGCATGCTTGTGTGTGTGCCTACGCGCGCACGTGCAGTCGCAGTGGTTAAGGGGATTTGGATGAGAGGAGGGTTACTACAGGAACAGTGAGGTACTGAATTTACATAAGAGATTTATAAAGTATTAAGGTTCTGAGGTCGTGTGCATACTAGTTCCAATGCACAAATCACAATGACAGAGTTACTAGTTTGATTTCAAGTACAAGTAGGTTATTGGAGAAGCCAAACTCTCAATCCGTTTCAACATAGTAGATTATTAGAGAAGCCAAACTTATCAAAGGTCCCAACATAATCCAACAAGTCAGTGCTAGCAGCATTGATTTTCACTATATTATTGTTATTTGCTGTCAGTAATGTTACTATAGGTGTGGTACTAAATCAATCTACCCAAAACCTACCAGACATTAGCAGTTCTTCCGGAAACCAGTATATACATATATTTTAAATGGTAAGGTAGAAGGAAATTAGACCCATGGTTCAAAGACTCGGCCGAGTCAGAGACGAGTCGGCCGAGTCGTATCCGTCTCGGCCCACTCCGAGACGAGTCCGAGTCACGAGTCGGTCGACTCAACTCGGAGGAGACTGACTAGGCCGAGAATCGGAATTGACTCGGTCGATTCGACATTATGATGATAATTTTGTGCCTCATCGCAATTCAATGTGGAAATAACTAATTAGCATGTATTTATGAATGTAGTTTGTTCAATTTACTATATTGTGCATGTATTTGATATACTTCTACCGACGACGCGTGTATTTATACTTTCGCTTTATATTTAGTGTGCTATGTGATATATTTTGGACATGTAATACATGAATATGGATGTCTATATTTTTTTAAGATTTATCGTGATTTTTTAGAATTTTTTAGCTTTCTATGTAGCGTTTTGCGCGTATCACCCGATACCGATCCGAGTCACCGAGACCGATCCGTCTCAGTGCCCGCCGAGTCGGCGGCCGAGACCGCGACTGTGAACCATAATTAGACCATGCAAATGGTTCTAACAGAATCCACAAGCTTTTCTCTATGTGTCTATGATCAAATTTGCATATCAATTTCTTAGGAAGGAACACTATAGCTGTGAAATTGAATCAAACACGATCCAGCAGGTCGAATGCTAAATGCATACACCGATGTCTTACCATTTTGTTATGTGATGCATTTCTCTAGTGCAGCGCTTATTTGATTTATCTACTAACCGACAACAGACAAGCCTTTTATTTATGTAATTTTCTAAGTAGTTTTTTACTTGTTATCTGTAGTTTGCTTAATGGTTGAACTTTCTCTCTATTAGAAAAGATTGCACAAAAGCATGCATAATACTGGAAATGTACAATCTACAAGAGAAGAATCTTAGGGCAAAAAATATCAGCCATAATTATCAGGCAAAAGACAAAACATCCCCCATCTATGTTTGTAAGTTTGTACGAGTTGAAGTCCTCAAATGTTGGACATGATCCAAGAGAATCACCAGTAGGTTGGGAAGAAGTTTGGTGGGTAATGCACCATATTTATCAAGGTAAAGACTATTAAGTCTACTACAGCACCAAAGGTCCAGATAACCAGTAAGCCTATCAATGGGATTCTACGGATTTTTAAAGCTAGGAAGGTCCTTAGAATCACGACAAATAAATGCCACATTGTTTTGCAATAATTGTTCTTATATTATTTTTATTTCCAAACTAATGAGTTGGACATGGCTAGCAACACTTCTACAGTTAGTAACTCAGCATTAGCAAAAAAAATACTTCAATTTTATATTAAAATGAAGCAAAGGAAATGAATGCATGAAATTGCTAAATTCTTAGTCTGCACGCATGTGCTATACTTAAATTAACTTTCAGCATGGAATCACTGAGGTAGAGTTCAACACAGAGTTGAACAGGTGCAGAACTACATTGAAATTCTTAATAGAAAATGTTGCACAAAATAAGACTTTTAAGTTCTCAAAATCAAAATCCACCGATCATTTTTTCCTTATTGACATTTAGGAGGCGCGTCACCTATCCACTTCAGACCCACTAATTTGAAATTTTCATAAATAATTTGAGAAGATGGTGCCATTAGTTTGAAAATTCAGAGTTCGAAAGTAATTTGGTTCAAGGATAAATACTAAATACAAGCATCATCATCATATCATTATAGGCTATGCATCATCATCATCATCATCATCATCATATCACAACTTTAAAAACATAATACAGTGATTTGTTAGTTTCTGCATCCTTCGTACTCAAAGAATAAACCAATGCAAGCAAAAAAAGAGAAAGAAATCATTCAACTAAGCCAAATTTGAGCATACAGATTAGGGCAAAAAACCAGAATTAGATTTTTAACTTCAAAAAACTAAACTTTTATCCTCATCTAATTGTAAATTATAGAGTTGATCAAGTTAAAGCATCGAAATTGTTTATTGTAGCAGTAACATTCATAATCAATGGAGGGAAACATACGGCGAGGGTTTTAAGCGAATTATGCTAGGGTTTTAGGGATTGACCTCTGTAATCAACGCCAGAGTTGAGCTTGACGACAACGGGGCGACCTCGGATCGACTTCAGGAAGTCCGCCGGTGTTTTCACCGTCCCTCCCTTCTCTCCGCCGCTGCTCATCACGGCGCCTCTCTCCTCTCTCTCTCTCTCTTCGTTCTCCCGAGGGTCAAAGATTGGCGAAGCAAGTTACCGCCTCGTGAAGCCTATTTCTTTTGTTTATTGAATGAATAAAGGACTATATTTTTGTTAATGGATCGGGTTCGGTTTCGGGTCGGATTGATGCACTTAAATTGGTTGCCTAGGATCCATTTGGAGATTCCAATCCAGTGAACAAAGCGAAATTTTCTCCCAATTTTAAAATAGTTGTTTGTTTGATAGCTTTTCAAAACACATGAAAAAGACTTGAGCCCCATTGAAACCCTACCATTCTTTCCCTTTTGTTTCCAACGTAAGAGGCTTGAAAATGTTAGAAGCCTGATACAGGATGGGGCCCGTGCTCAACATAAGAAAGCACGAATAGACAACCATGCAGTTTTTTCTCTCTCTTTTTAAAAGGCCAAACACGCAATAGAACCTAATCTTAAGGACTAAAACTTAAAAAAATAAGATCTACTTTTAGGATTCAAACCCAAAAATTTAAGCCAGATCCAACTTTTAAGGCTTCAAACCTAAAATTCAAGTTCGATACGGATCATCACATAATTGTGCTCCATTGCCACCCTTGAATTTGCACGTGTCAAAAGAAAGAAAATCTATTGCACAGTTGCCCTGGTTAGCATAAAGATATAAGTTTAACCTTAAAAAGAATATATATTTACACTAATAATCCGAAAAGATTCCTTCGATCACTTTTAACTTTTTCAAATTTTTTCTCATTGTCATAATAAAACTTTAGAGATATAAGTTTAAAATAAGGCTATTTAGTAAATTTGAATTTTATTAATGAAATATATCGTTTTTAATATATAATAATTTTTCAGGATAATTATTTTAAAAAGTATACATATATATCCTCTTTTGGTTAGTTACCATTCTCACTCTCTAACTTGTTGCTTTCTTATCTAAATTACTCAAACATTATCTCTATCTCTCTATATGTGTATTTAAAAACCACCAATTCACGAATATATATTGAAATAATAAATATAACTATTCTCTCTTAACTTATCTTCTCTCACTTAAAACCTTTCAAACTAAATATATCTTATGTTTTTTTTATTTGGTTATTTAGAAATATAGTGCCTACATCTTTGGTATATAGAAATTTACTCTCTAAATCTTTGATATTAGAAATTTACCCTTCAAACTTTTTAGATCTTAAAAGTTTACTTTGTTTTAGAATAGAAAGAGAATATTCAGCTTTTATACTATTAACTTGCCTCATTTTTTTTTAAATAACTAAACTTTCCTTATTTAAATGATTAAACACACTACATCCTAACTATAAACTCATCTCCTTTTCTTATCTATTTCTCATCATTCTCCACTTCTCTCTCTCAAAATAAGCACATTTCTATTTCATTCATTTATCATAAATAATAAACTCAAATCATTTTCAAATATGCTCTTAAGAAATTCAAGAAAAATTTCACAAGTTTTTAGAGTGAAATTTGAGAGAAATTTTGAAAGAATTTTAAAACTTAAGGGGATCTTGAGAGAGAGAAGAGGAGAGGAAGGATGAAGGAGAAGAGAGACGAGAATTTTGGTTTCGATAGAATTTAAATTTGTCATATAAGAACAATAAAGAAGAAATGATGACATAATGGGAAAACACTCTTATCTCATTTAAAATAATCTTGTAGGTAAATTTCTAATATCAAAAATTTTGAGGGTAAATTTCTAAATACTAAGAGTTCAGAGGTATATATATATAAATAACCTTTTATTTTTTTTACTTTAAATCGCCTCCTCAAAATTTAAAGTTTAAGATATTGATAATAGAAACATATATCTAAACACTCAAAATAATTTCTTACAAAAAAAAACACAATTGGAAGAAATAAATTTAAAATTATTATTCCAAATAAATAAAGTATTATTCTGGGGAAAACCCCATGGCTAAAAAAGAAGACAAAATTAATCCCCATCTTTTTATGGTTGTAATCAAATTTTAAGAAAGCTCCATTTTACTCATTCACCAATATTATTATTAATTTTTAAAATCATTGAAAATATTAGTATATTATTATACTACTATTTATTAGTGAATTTGATCTCTAACTAAAAGATAGGCAAATATAATATAATATTTTTTTAATTTTGCCAAAAAAGCTAAAAAAAAAAAACAAGGGGATTTCGTTTAAGTCACCTAAATCGGAATTAGGAAAACAACTCATTCGCATAATTTTATTCGTTTTAACCACCTCTTTTTTTTAAAGGAAGGATGTGTGCCCACGTGTCAAGTACTAAAGCATTTATCAGCGACGAAAGACGAAAATGTCACTAATATATGAGGTTGTAAGGAACCAAATTATGAGGTTGAGTTTTTTCCTCTAATTATTAAGAAAAGTAGGTAGTTGTAGCAAAAATTTTCAAACACTAATAAACACTAATAACAGAACATTGATATTTGAAAAAAAATATATCATCTCAAAATCATAATTTTATCAATTATATTTCCCATATCTTAATTCTTTTGATAAGCTCATAATAACTATCAATGTAATAATAATTTTTATTTTAATACTTTCTATACAAGCTATATCATGTTTAAATTTGGATAAAAGATTAATTTAATCCTCATTGTAAATGGTGCGAACCGAATTAAGACAACTTACTTGAAAAAGTAATATCTTAACCATCTTACATATCTCTATTACCCCTTCTCACTTGTATATCAAAAAACATGCACTAAATCTGCATCAATTATGCAATTTTAAGTTTATAAGAGGGCACATAAACTCTTTCGTAGAAAACCTAATGTTTAAATTTTATAATTTCCTCAGAAGATATAAGAAAAGACTTCAGCCTAAATTTACTTTTATGACTAAATTGAGGACTTTTGGTAACATCTGTGATGAAATATGGAAGGAAATATTTATACTTTTATGTTATAAGCTCTACAAATTTTAATACATGTGACACGAACTTCATACAAACTATATATCTCACATTTTTAAGACGTGAGGTCAGAAAATTTTTCCTAATTTTATATAATTTTGCAAAAATCTAGATTTAAAATAAAGTTTGCTATTTCGAATCGTCTGTTTCCAAATATATTCTTCTTCTTCTTCTTCTTCGTTTTTTCCCCCCCTTTTTTGGCAGTACACAGTCATACAGATGCCTTCGGATCTCCTTTGCTTCTCGTTTTCGTTTCTCAGCTGCAAGTTCTTGATCTCTGTATCCATCCCCTTCACCCATCAAGAATGAGTGCATGCACGCTGTACCTTTTGACAAAAAGAACATTAAAATCTTCATCACTGATTACTCAAAAAAAATAAATAAATAAAATAAAATAAAAATAATAATATCATGATTCAACGATTTTTTCTATTAACATTTTGGCTAGAACCACAGAAAGCATGACCCCAATGTGTCTCACATTGAATTAATTTATTTTTTAAGCTTCTGTTTTTAGCTTTCTAAATCCAACACAACTCTTTGACATCTCCCATACGTGTCACGCAAGTGTCGGTGTTTAAAATGTGATAATTACGATCACAGAACTCTTTGAAGTGTTTGCGCTTCCTAGGCAGCCACTTATGTCTCACTCAAGTGCCATGCAAGTGTCGGTGTTTAAAACGTATTAGTCATGAACACAAGAGTATGCTTCCCAGGAACCCACTTAATTGGCAGCTAATTAAGTACTTATCTGCTAACAAACTTTTACTAAACTTGCGTCCCCAGGCTGACCTCAAAATAACCAGTAATTCTGACACCAGACACAACCGTTCTCAAGTATGCATACACATAATACATGTATATTTGCATCCTGACACCAGACACAACCGTTCTCAGGTATGTATACACGGGTTCCGATCATGTGTGTGAGCCACACACACATACAATAAGAGGGCCAATCACGCGTTGACACGTGGATTGATCCTCTTATAATATGTTATGTGTGTGGGCCTCACACACATATTATAAGAGATTATAAGAGTTCCAATCCACGTGTCAACACGTGATTGGCCCTCTTATTATATGTGTGTGTGGCTCACACACATGAACCGAACCCTACAACACATAATACATGTATATTTGCATCCTGACACCAGACACATCCGTTCTCAGGTATGAATACACATAATACATGTATATTTGCATTCACAACTGACCTGGAAACATAAGCATATGAAGTAACCAGCAGCTAAAGAGGACTCCAATACTCGGAACTTTTACTACAGAAAATATATACAAGGTAATGAAAATAGAGGAAAAAATTGTTAAGCAACAGATATCATTTCAGCTTGCACTTGGTGATAGCAAAAGAATAGCATAGTCAGAGAACTTACATTTTAAGCAGAACGTTTGCCCTTGAGGCACACAACTGGCTGGTTCCTTGAAGCTCTCACCTCGAGTCGCTTTGCTCTGGAAACTGGAAAATGAACTGAACATCCATGCCTGCATATATGGACATATTTGATATCTGATGCTCTGCTATCAGATAAAGAATGACAAACTTGATATGTAACACCCTCTGGGGACAGTCATGCACATGAAAAAAGTATCACACACAACTTGATATGTGGGGTGTTAGCATGCTTGTTTCTCAATGAGCACTTCGGAAAATGTAAATACAAGAGACCTATGGATGCCTTGCTAAAGACAGCCCTACTGATTAAGTAACACCAGCGATTCCTCCGATGCACGTTCTGGACCCGTTGAATCTCCTTTGAACACAGTCGGAGAATAGAATCCCGGTGTCAGCATGTTCCCGACAGTTTTAGGCAGAAATGTTCTTTCCTTTCAGTAAGGCAGAATATTACACATTTGAGTAGCTGTTAACTTTAGAAATTGAGGTCATTTTAGCATAAAAGTAAGATATCAAAGACATCTTTTTAGCATGCTCTGATTGATGAGGACATCACGCAGTTCCCATTTATCTTTTCATGCCTTAGCTTATTCAGAGGATTTTGTATTTTGTTTCAGCTTTATTTGTAGTAGGTGTTTTAGCTTTATTTGTATTCCTTTGTGGGCGTTTAGTACCACATCGGTTATTTTCCAGTAGTCCTCTTTTGTAAAGCCTATATAAAGCCCCCTAAACTATTGTATTGAATAATTGAATGATTAAAATTTTCACAAATTACCTGGCTTAATTCCTGAGTCTTTTTGCTCTCGAGTTTTGGGGTGAGAAGCCCGTGTAAGAGGTGGAAACCCAAAATCTTATCTTATCTCAATTTCAAATTTTGGTTACGATTTGAAGGTGATTGCGATCCAGGTTGATATTACATCATTTTGGTATCAGAGCACTGGTTTTCAATCCCCTTCAAATATTGTCTTTTTCATATTCTTCTTCCAGTCTCCAAACCCTAAATCTATATTCCAGATCCACAAAAAAAAAAAAAAAAAAAAAAAAAAAAAGTGAAAAATCCCTTCAAAAATCCCTGAAAATTTATAGGCCATACTGTTCATCACCATCCAAGGCTCCGCCGCCGCCGACAGCCACGCCCTCCGTCGCCATCATCGCCAAGAAGCCGCCGCCGTTCGCCGCCATCACCATCGGCGATCAACGCCGCCATCATCATCGTCGAAGATCTTCACCACTGGACCCCACTTTGTCACTGTCTTCTTCCCCGCCACCGCAGTCGGAGCGTCGCCATCTCCATCCGAAGTCGTCGGCGTTCCCAAAACCTCGCCGCTTCCCAATCTCCATTCTCATCATCATCGTCTTCCTCAACATTCCCCAAGGCCAGATCTGCATCCACAGACCTCCTCTCTCGCTGCAGCAACATCGAATCGCCTTCGCCGAGGTCTCCAGCTCCTTGCCGGAGTTTGCAAACCACCGCCGAGTATTGTCGACGCCTCCAGGAACTTGACCGGAATCCTCCCAATCTTGCCGGAGCCCTCCCACTCCCCCACTGCCTCCTCAGAGTTCACCGGAGAGCATCGGAGTCTGGAGCCCCTAACCTTCGACTAGACGGCGGCGCCGCTGTTACCGCTCTCCATCAGCGCCGACGCCTTCTCTTCTCCGGCGCCTCCGACTGAATCATCCAACGTCGACGAAGCTCCCCAAAATTACACCTGCCGGATCAACGAGATCCCTCGCCTCAGTCTACTCCTCACTCGCCGCCATCTCCTCCGCTCCCTTGTGCCGTCAGTGCCTCATCGAAGCCCTCTGAAGCTTCGTCGTGCTCGCCTGAGTACTGTGGAGCCTCGTCGACCCCGCTGCTAACGGGACTCTACCTTACCTTCGCCGAGGAAGAGCTTAAGTTGACGACGACTCGAAGAAGTCCCCAGGGCGTCTCCTCCGAAGGATCCCACCTGAGCTCCGCCAAGATCGCCCCCATCGCCACCGCCATCCGCCCTTGATCCAAGTCGCCGTCACCGCTGCTCCGTCTTTGCCCTAGCCCACAGCGAAGAGGAGAAATGGGATCGAGTAAGGGTGTGCCTAAACGGGTGAGGGTTTAAACCCGTTCGATTTGTTTTAAAAAGGGTGCGGGTTGCGGGTCCGGGTTTGGTCGGGTAGAGCGATTAGAACCTGAACCCGACCCGATCCACTTAAGTGACGTCAGCGCTGACGTCAGCCAACCGGGTTAACCCACTGAGTTGACTCAGTCCAGATCCAGTTCGTCCTGACTCAGTCCAGAATCGCAGCATCGCTTCTGACGGCCGTTCAGGACCCGTTTCAAGTCCAAATCGATCCGTTTTCGAGGCAGTGGATTCGTGACAACCAGTACTACGCTCCTACAGCAGTCACAATCTGGTTCAAGCTCCGATCGTCTTCCAGATTCAACTCAATAGATCAGTGCACCACAGTTCATAGCTTATTTCTGCCCTGATTCGGGCCCGATTTGCGCTATTCTCAAGGCATCCAGCTTCCACTTCTTATTACCGCTGTCCAAGAGTCTTGTGGGCGATCTCAACTCTTCAGTGTGAGTATTTCTCTGAGGAATCTTCGAGAATTTTTGCATTTGGGCGTGAACGACTCTCCCTCAGGTGATATCATAACTTGACTTGATTCGTTAACTGTTAGATTACTTGCAACTACTATATGGATTGCTATAATTTGTTGGTTGAAATGCTTATTTGCTTCGATCTAGTGGTTGCATCTTTTCATCATTTTAGGAATGCATTTTCTTACACTTTAGGATATTTTTTTTGTGCATACATATTAGTTTAATTGACTCTAGGACTCTTCACTGCATATGCTTGTTTGCTTGAGCTATCATGACTAGTCAGCAGTATAGGGATCCCCACTTAGACCAGCTACACAATCTCCATCAGGGTCATATATCCGTTCATGATTACATTGCCATATTTAAGGACGTAACCCATAGTAGTGAAGTGAGAGAGCACCCTTCTGAGACTGTAACTAGATTTGTTTGGGGTTTACGACTTAAAATAAAACGTGCTATGATTACTGGCCCCTATGACTTAGACACTGTTGAAAATGCCTTTGATGTTGCATTAAGATTAGACTTGACTTTCAAAACGCTAGTCAATGCCAAGGTCACATGTTCTAAATGTAAGGGATATGGACATTATGATTATCAGTGCCCCTCGGAGAGTCAACATGTTAGAACTATGCCCACCGATGAAGTTGACGACTCGAAGGTTGTTGAGGATGTCCAATTTTCTCCTAAGACTGTTAATATAATTGAAAACAGAGCAGTTGATTCTGTCACACAGATTATTGATGAATGTCACATGTCTTCTGATAGTGCCAATGATGACGTGGACGAGATAGTTGAACCTCATATACCCACTGTGCCTAGTCAGCCATTCGAGTCTCCTTGTGTTGAACCTAGTTTTATTATGGTTATTCCTATCAATTCATCTTTTAGGGAGTCACCTGAATTTCTTGCCAAGGTCCAGCAAATGGTTTCTAATACTTCTTTTTCGTGTTGTGTAGAGTTTGTGTCCGAGTCCCGTGTACCTCCATCGTTAGATGTGTGTCCCTCTAGGCATATTATATCTCTCATTCTCCCATCGTTAGGAGTTATGCTTAGAATACCTACCGCTTTGCATCTGCCTGTTGCACATATTGATAATATCACTAGGCTGATAGCAATTTGCAATGACACCTACAAATTTGCTGCATACCCATATAGTATTTTGCAGGAATTTACAGTTGATAATAGGGTGATGGTTACGAGTCACTCTGAGGCCACGAGAAAGTTGCACGCTTGGCGTAAAGATTTCGAAATGACTCTGAAGAGGATTGCGTACATTGCTTACGAGTTGGATAGCCCGTGAGATCCTGGTATCAGCTTCGTCTTCAGCCAGGATGATGCGCCTCGCTCTACTCACTGTGCCTTGATCGTGCTGCTATCTTCCAAAACCGATCCGTCATGGAGACCAACTCCTCCTCCGCCACCATGGTCTCGACATGATGTACCCATGCTGCTGCCACGACCACCACCTTGGCCCGATTGAGATGCTTCGTGAGGAGAGTCCTCACTCGACAAGGTTGAGTTTCTCCCACCCCGAGGGAATTGATGAGGACATCACGCAGTTCCCATTTATCTTTTCATGCCTTAGCTTATTCAGAGGATTTTGTATTTTGTTTCAGCTTTATTTGTAGTAGGTGTTTTAGCTTTATTTGTGTTCCTTTGTGGGCGTTTAGTACCACATCGGTTATTTCCCAGTAGTCCTCTTTTGTAAAGCCTATATAAGGCCTCCTAAACTATTGTATTGAATAATTGAATGCTTAAAATTTTCACAAATTATCTGGCTTAATTCCTGAGTCTTTTTGCTCTCGAGTTTTGGGGTGAGAAGCCCGTGTAAGGGGTGGAAACCCAAAATCTTATCTTATCTCAATTTCAAATTTTGGTTATGATTTGAAGGTGATTGCGATCCAGGTTGGTATTACATCACCGATCCATCATAAATATGATTATTTCACAATTCGTATGATAAAGTATAAAGATGAACAGTGATATAATTTTCCTCAAGAGGGGAAAAAACAGTGATATAATTTCTGAAAACTAACATTCTATGCCAAATAGTGAAAGTTGAAAGATATTAGAAAATAGAAATACTACTAATACTCATCGCCAAGTCGTAACAATATTCGTCCAAGACTTGAAATTGTGCAAGGTTACTAATTAGACTCATTTAAGTCAGAATTGTTGCTGCACGTAAATCATAACATTTTGCGTCATGTGGCGAAATTCCAATTCCTTTGTCCACAACTTATAGACAACAGCTGTGCAAAATGTACCTCTAAGCAGCTCACAACCAGAACAAAATAGTCATGATCCCTTCAAACTTCCTCTTCTTCAATAGGAAATGCGATATTAGACATTTCAGTGATTCCCTTTCGTCTACAGTCAAGATTCCAAAGCAATACCAAAACATATAAGATAGCTTTAACAATCATTCCTATTGCAAAGCTATATTACAGTTCAAATCAACTTTGATGACCCATAGACATAAAGGACAGAGAAAGCAACTTTTTCTAACGACTGAGAAAAGCCAGTTAGAATGGAAGCACCTACATCCCATCCTGTCTTGAGAATGAGATGATTGGTGAGATAAACCTCTGATCGTGTCCATTGGCACTGTATAATCTCTCTCTGCTCTAATTTACCTTCCAATGCTGGCTGAAAAAAAGGCAAGAGTACCAGACCAAATGAATAAGTTGGGAAAGAATGGCCGTGAAAGGAGGTGGATTAAGGCACACTCATTTTTCAGGTCTATTTCGATTCTGTTATAAAAAAAAAGGAATAAGAATAAGAGAAGCCTTCTATTTCCCTAGGTCGCTACATATTCCTCAGGACATGCAAAAAACAGCATGGTGAGGTAAGAGTGATAGTCAAATCCAGATGTGCTGCCCAAAATGGGAAATTTTGATGACAAACAGATTCAAAATCAGCCAAATTGAATTAGATATGGGGAAAAGAAACAGAAGTTGACATTTGCCAAATAATAATTGTTGCCTATTAAGTAGATACACAAACGGAGAGAGTAGAAGGCCAACTGAAGCAAGAGGGACTTTCGGAGAGCAACTAGATGAAATCAGTCTATGAAATGGCTGGTCTGTGTTCCTTGTGTGTCTGTCAAGAAATGGACAAACAAGGAGCCAAATGTGAATTATATGGCAAATGGGTAAGAATCAAAACTTGACATTTATCATCTATGGTTGCTGCAGATAAGTAAATACTAAAATGGAAGGGGAAGAAGGGAAACTAAAACAAAGGGCACATCCAAAGAGCGACTAGATGAGACCAACCCAAATGATCAAGAATCATTGACACTAAAATCTAATTTCAAGTAAGACATTCAGAGAAGGGGGAAATGTCACAACCATCTGAAAGGAAGTGAGGCGCTTATACTTGAGAGATTAAGCATCAAAATCCAGCATCCACCATGCATAAACAGAAAAAGAATAGTTAAGTTTCCATTTAGCTGTTCGCTATCCACAGTCTCAAAGACACTGATCTTTGATCTTCCTATTTCAGTTTGTCAAATCAAAAACAAATCAACAACATGATCCTTTGATGTTATAATAAAGTATTAAACTGAATTATATGCACATTCATCCCTCCATAACAGCCAGAAGGCAAGATAAAATGGCAACCATCCCTTTCTGTTAATGATTTGGCATGTCCCATATTTCCTTTTTTTATTCTTTTTTTTTTCTTTCTTTAAAGTCCAAAGTCTTTGATACCTCTTACTAAGTGTCCACATAAACATCTGAACAAGTGTAAGAAGTAAAATCACTTCCCATTATGATTGGATGCTAATCAGACAGGCTTTGCTAAAAATCATACTACATCCATCCTAAGTTATGTGCCTGCTTCTTACAATAAAAAAGAACTTAATGAAGTCAAAATTATCAATGATTTGGAATTTATTATCATCTCCACAAGGAAGCAGTATTATCTGTAGTGTATTAAGAGGTAATGATAAAATTATATATGAAGGAGAATAAATCATAGCAAACCACACATAAATTCAAAATTCAGCATAAATTACCAGCAAAGGTTCCATTTCAAATTTAGTACAACACATGAACAAATAGCCATTAAATTATGCAAGGTGAAAAAACAAGAAACAAAGATTTGAACAAAGCCTGCACTAATGCTACCGCATTGTATAAATAATTCATGAGGAAAATCCTACAACCATTACAATATCAAAGCAACATTGAAATGATGAATCTTGTTGACATAATTTTGCAATGTGCTTTGTTTTTTCATTTTTTCCCAGTTAAACCAAAAGGATATAAAGATATATGAGAAAATATGAACTACCTCACAGAAGAATATAGAATAGAAAGTGAACATACAGGGTAAAAATACATGAGCCATATTAGCAGCTTCTTGGTGGACCATCTAAGTTGTTGGAACCATGAAGTAACAGCACAAATCGTACAGAGAGCAGGGAATCCTTCAGGCAGTGAAGACACAACACTGAGCTTTTAAAACCGATATGAGTTATCTCCAAAAAAGAACTGACTTCCGGAAACAATGTAATTCTAAGCTATATCTTCATGTTGGAGGAAAATTGAGGTTAGAGAAGCTCGATGGCATGCAAATTGTCATGCCGACATTACAATCCAAGAAAGCCGCATAATAGGCCAGGAACTCATACACCTTAAATATTCAAACATGTCCAATGTGAATCGATAATAAAAAATCGACCAAATGGACCTATAAATAATCCACAGTCAACTAGCTGCCTGTTGTTCAGCAGTCTCCGTCACCTCATCCTCCTTGAATTCTGTAATTACCTGAAGAAGATCTGAAGGAATAGCTGCAGGGTCCAACTCACGGCATCCCTTGGGAGCATTATGAGCTTCTTCCCCTGTAAGCAAATAGGAAGGTACCTGATGTGAGAAACGAAACATCTCTTCTCTGGGGATCCTCTTCACTTCCTTTGGGTCCATGTGCCTGTGGAACACTGCTCTGAAACCTGCAACTTTCACTAGAGGGGTGACAAGCACCCCTTGCTCCTCGCTATAATCATCAACAACTTCAACCATGTCATATTTATATATCACACTGTCCGGTGTAAGCTCATTCCAATCTGGTGACCAATTTTTGTAAAGGGCCCAAGTATCACCTTTCCTCGGGATAATTTTTATAACCCCGCGTGGACCTTTCTCCCATCTAACCCGGTGAGAAAAGATATTGACTGTATCATTTACTTTATACCTGCCCACTCTGAAGTCCCCACAAGTCTTGACAAATCCAGAGGCAACCCAGTTCATTGGCCCCAATTCACTATTAGACTTCGAATTAAGAAAACTCATGCGAAGCTTAAAAGGCCTCAAAGACATAACTTTCTGAATAAGGACATAGAATCGAGGCATGCCATCTTCACTGTCATATGTAGCCCATACCTGCTCTCCTTCAAAAGATCTTTCTAATCGATCCTTGTCAAAATCATGAAACTCTGGGTCAGGAACAACAATTGTTACAGGTTTTGTCCCTTCCTTGGCTGCATCAGTCTTGCCATCATCAATGGGCTCTTTCACACACAAAACATGTTTATTGTTATTTCTCAGGTTATTTCGGAGTGTTGCATCCCCAACAACTTTAGACACAGCATTCCCATTACCATTAACCCTCTGTTTCTGTTTTTGCTTTATCTTTGCCTTTTCTGACAATTTTGCTGCTGCAGTTGCATTCCATTCTTCTAACTTCTTACTTAACTCACCCTTAGCCTTCTTCATTAGTAAACTCCTTTTATCAACCAGAGCCATCTCCCTGTTTAATTTGTGTATTCTAGTCAACATTCTCATCTTACCCACATCTCCTAAACCACCAGCAGCCCTTTCCATTTCAGCATCCATGTTTGCGACCTTCTCACTGTCAGAAACCACTTGCTGTGCCCCAGCTCCTCCATAACCAAATCCAGTTTCATCACTGATGCTTCTCCCTTTCTTTGCAGGCCTGTCGACCTTAGGAACATTGCTACCAGCACCAACATTATAATAACTGCTGATGCTCCTCTTTGAAGTAGAATTCTTCCTCCGAAAAGCCTCCTCCCTTTTGGCTGCTGCCTGTGCTTCCTCACGCTCCCGTTTCACTTTCTCATATGTTTGATGAACCATGCTAGCAGCCTGAGCAGCTACAGATGATGGTGCTGTTGCACTGGCAGCCCCTGCTGTTCCAGAGAACGGGCCCCACTGGAAGTTTGGATTATTATATGAATCAAGATTTGTTCCATGCTGGTATCCTGTGGACCCATAAGCATTCTTGTGGTTTGACTTCTTCTGATGCTGTTGAGGAGCTGTCCAAGAAAAATTCGAACTGGTTCCATTAGAAGGAAATCCCGTTTCCACTGCCAAGAAAGCCTCATGGCAGTTGGGGCAAAGAAGATTGTGATTAAGATATACCCTAAGGTACTCATATTGCATCTTGCACCGGTTGCACGAGGTCCAGAATGTATTTGATTTCGGCAGCGGAACAGAAGATTGAGTCGAAGCAGCAGATCTCTTCTGAGACTTTTTATTGGAGGTTGCGTTGTTTGCGAAGTTGTAGAAGCCATTGTTAGCAGAAGGAGCTGAATGGTTGTTCTTTGGATGGGAAACTTTCTGTTGGGATCCTTTCACGCTCCTCTTCTGGTCATAAATCATTTTCCTGCTCTTATCAGATAACACACTCCAAGCCTCCGAAACAAGCTGGAAAGCACCCTCCGCACCTATGGACTTGTTCTTGTCCGGGTGGAGCTGAAGGGCTAACTTCCTGTAGTGTTTCTTCACAGTCTCATCATCTGCGAAAGCATTCACACAAAGGATTGCATACCAATCACTCTCTCCATTAATCTTCATTTCAGCAGAAAGATAAACATCTAGAGTCGCTATCATCTGGTTGATACCCTCAAGAGCTGGAAAGAGATTTTGGGCTTTCAAGGCAAACTTTTTGGCACCCGCGATGTCTTTAGTGGTGAACTTCTTTTCGGCAATTTCCTTGGCCCTGAGGGCCTCATCCCTATTACATTCCATTCTCTGACTTGCTGCTTCTCCTTCTACTCGCAACAGTATTGCCTTGTAAAATCCACCACCAAAGACCAATTACAACTCAGCCTTCACTCCTCGTACTTGCACTATGCAAGTTCTCCACTACTTGAATCGATTGACCTAGACTCTCAAAGATCCTAATTCACAAACAAAAACAGTCAACATTCCACTCCTTTAAAGAACATAATTAACAAAAACACACACAAAACAAAAATAGCAAACCAATATAAAGCATTCATCAACTCAACCAAGATATATGCAGATATATCACTAAATTCTTTTACCAAATTTTATATTCAGTATGATATGTTACAACATGTTAACCTGGTGATCTTAAGTACCAAAATATGGAAATTTATGAGAAAATTCAGTAGCTGTACGCATTCTCCTAACAATTTCTTCATCAAAACACAGAGTAAATTTCTAAAAACTGAAAGAAGAAATTCACAAAGCACAGATTTCATCACTAGCACACTTCTTAAACAAAGAATTACGTTGAAAAACAGTACAATTACAGTTCAAACAGATAGGATTATCCTAAAAGACCACCTTTTTTTTTTCCTTTCAAAGAGCTCTACTCTCCAAAGCTCACAGCTTTAGCAACTAAAACCATAGAATTTGAATTACAGGCAAGGCTGATTTAACATCAGAAGCATCCGATCTACATCACTTGCGGCCAATTAGAAATAAACAAGAAAATTTTTGGTCCGAGCTTAGAGAAACTCAAAATTGTTCGGCCTCTAGCTCTAGATCACGGCAAGAGATGAAATTTGACTCAAATTATAGCTCGATGAGAAGTGAAGGGAAAGAGAGATTACCCATCTGGTGAGAATCCGCGAATTTGAAGGAATTTGAACCGAAAAGCCGCCATCAGACGCCTTAATCTCCATTATTTTCCCACCCAAATCTTAAAAGAAGAGGGGGAACCCTAGCTCAACAATAGTCAAACCTCAGAGCTAAACATAAAAAAAAAAAAAATCCCCAAATACCAAAATACAAAGGGCAAAAAAATTTGGTTACAGTCTGTTGATTTTTTAATTTTACTCATTTTTCTTAACCCCAACCTACCTTTATTCATGCTTTTGAAACCCTACCTAGGGTTAATTTTTAACCAAAGGTTTGGTTTGCCATTTGTTGCTAATATTAGCAAACAAAAAATTCTCTAGTAGGGAAAGTTTGGGAAGACACCATTTTTAACATCATTATTTTATTAACTAAAATTTAAGCAATAAATAGAATACTATTGCTGTTGCTTGTAGCTAATTTAATAACTATTACCTTTTTTTATTTATTAAATAGCAAATTAAGTGAAAGAAAAAAGAATATAATTCCCAGGGCAGCACATTTGAAGCTTTTCCTTTTTTTTTTCATGGTTAATAAATGTCATGTGGGTCCCACTGACTGAGGGGTTGTGAAACCTTTATGGGCATTCTAACCCCAGGCTGAGGTCAGGTTAAAGGAAGGGATGGCTGCTTGTTGGGTTAGATTAACTAGGGTGTTGGGTTAGGATGAGAAGTTACAAGGACCACCCGAAAATTTATTTATTTTCATTTTTTATTATATTTTTAAGAAAATAATATGCCTCAATTAAAAAAATGGGGGTTCCTCATGTGTGTAACTTGTTGCTTGTGGGACCCCCACCCCTTTTCTTGCTTTCCTAATACTCCACCATAAATTATTGTGATTTATGAGAGAATCTCCCTTACTGTTTATTATCTTATTATTCTGATTTTTCCTTTTACTACCAAATTTTGCAGAGCTCACAATTTCTGACTGAAAATTACTTGGTGAAAGTATTGATTTGATCAGTTTTTTTATGCCAGCAGTCTGTTGATACAAGAACTACGAGAAAGTTGTGTGTTGCTTTTGTACTGTATACTCTGCTTTGTTTCTGTCAGGATTCAGATTTCTCTGAATACAACCAAACTGCTCGAGTTGAAACAGTTGAATGCATTTGAAATGGTTGAATGATTGTTTACTGAGGATTGATTTACAACTGATTCAGTAATGCTGTTATCTTCTCTCTGACTGCTGATGAATTTTTCAGAATGCATACAAACTGGGTTCAGATGATGCTAGTCAAACAAGCACTCACAGCATACAATAATGCAGGATGTATGTCCAGAACGATACCAAGGAAAAAGAACGAAAAAAAAAAAGCAATCTTCACGAACGAAAAAGTTTGGAGAAGTATGTCATCTGCAGCTTAATCATCTCTTTAGTCCGCAGACTCTTTCACAAAGCCAGAAGCAATGAGAACAGAACTGGCAACTGAAAATTTAAGTCTTTCTATATATCAAAAGAGATGTAACATATGTGATGCATTTGTTCCACACTAGTGCAAAATTAACATGAAGAGAACAAATATACAACTTGATTGAACTTCTCACAGCTTCACAGGACAAAATACATCGTTCTAGAATGATCATTCTACATACAGTTGGAATTCTCTTTCTCTTCTTGTTGTTGTTCTTCTAAGTCTAATCTTAGAAATAGAATCTGCTTTCGTGAACTTGTGATGGTGAGAATTTACTTTCTCAGTCCCAACTTTCGTGCTTTCTTAGTAAATCAGTCGCTGCAATATTCGCCGAGAACTTCCATAAAGGCTAGCATAGACTCTTTTGGTTCTGCGGATAGGGATGATGCTCAAGATAACTGCGAAGTTCTGGCATACATTGTTGCAGGCCAAGCCGTGGCAAAGAAGAAGTGTCCAATTGCCATTAGAACCTGAGCCACAGCCATGGCGACTGGTCTTGTGCATGCATGGTCCCTGATCAAATTTAGAATATGTCAGATTTTGTGAACGGTATTGCAATCAAGGTTTGAATAAAGATAGCAAAAGTGAGTGATCTAACAATTGATATCATTGCCACCTCTAATTGGAATGCACACCATCCACACTATATTCACATATACCAACATGCTTGAATTTTCATGGTATCAAACAAATAAGATTTCATTCAAGGAATTCACCTTTCCATCTCTCTTTTGCATGCATCTCATCCTCTATTTCTTTCTAATATTTTCTTGCCATTATTAAATAATTTGTTTGAACGGCCTCCACCTTCAAACATTGAACAATGACATTTGCACAGGGATTCACTAAGATGCAGTACTATATATTCACAGGATCTGTAAAGATACAGCAATATTACAAGATAATGGGAAGAATTTCATCTCAAATTCCTATATAACAAGCAACCATGCATGCACTCAAGGCTTTGATCTTTCTTTCGTCAACATGACCCAAAAGGATCGTCTTCTCCCTGGAAGCGAAGCTAGCAAGCTACTGAAGCAACAACGTGAAGGCTACGCGTGTTCTTTCTGTGATCGCAGCTTCACGAGCTTGCAAGCACTGGGTGGGCATCAGACCGCGCACCGCAAGGAAATAGAGGAGATGCGGCAAGAACACAAGGCCATGGTGGAGTCCCAGAAGCTCGATACCGGGGCTGCAGCGGTGACATTCGATTTCCTTGGCCGATGGGAGGAGGAGGAGGAGGAGGCTGGTCGCCATCGTGAAGGTAAGATTCAAGACGAGAGCCCTGAAGATCTGAACCTTGACCTCAACTTGAAGCTATAAAGAGGACCCTTTGTGTCAACTTTCTCCTTGTATGAGTTTTTCGGTGGCTTCGTTTATTTTGTTGTTTTTTTTTTTTTGGAGACGGAGCATTGAGTTTTTATGCAAATTTGTATCATTCTACTTTGGAAATATTGTTGGAATTGAAGAATATGAAAGCTAATCTTTGAGCTGAATTATGGCGAGATCCGTTGATCGAATCAACTGGATGATGGTTGGAGTGTGTTCTCCTTCCATTGAGGATGAACGTGGTATATTCACATGTTCAATTCCGACTTCGAATGAATGAGATATTCAAGTCTAAAGATTGCATAATTTAAAGCCAAAAAGGGACTAAAGGTAGCTAAAAACATTTAGTCCCACATTGGCCGTGGGATGGAAGTTTGTGGTGTATAAATAGAGAAAAATTAGAACAAAGGGCGTGCCCTTTGGGTACTTGGAGTTTTCGCGCGCGATTAGGAGGGAACCATGCCCTATCATTTCTCTCTCTATTGAAAAATACAACAAATACACCAAGAGCAAACAATTCTCTCTCTATCTGAGTTCTGAAGCAGAAGCAAGTCTGCGTTCTGAACTGCTTCAACGATCCTGTGGAAGGTACTGGTTGACTATGGTTCGACCGTACGGTGATTTGGTAGTGCTATCCAAATACCGTGAAGGAGTGTTGTATCTTGGGAGACCATTATCCCATTAGCACCAGTGCGGGGGACGTAATTGTCTTAAGGAGATTCGCTCTAAGCGTACCTCACTCCAAAATACTGTATAAGTGGATTACAGTATATCGAGACTGACTTAGATTCAGTCTAATTGGTGCTTTAACCAAGGAAGGAAATTGAAAGGTGGTTCTTAAATTGAGACAAATCAAGATAGCTCAAGCAAGGCACCAAACATGCAGCTCCAAGCTTTGATGCTTACTCCACTTCCTAACCCGAAGCCGGAGAAGTTAGGAAAATTTGATGGCACAGAATTCAAGAGGTGGCAACAGAAGATGCTCTTCTACTTGACCACTCTTCATCTGGCCAAATTCCTGCAGGAGGATCCACCAGAACCCGGAACTGATCGGGACTCAGTCCTTGCAGTCGATGCTTGAACACAAGGTGACTTCCTTTGCCGAAATTATGTTTTAAATGGACTGGATGACTCTCTTTACAATGTCTACAGTCCTATCACTACGGCAAAGAAGTTATGGGCCAATCTTGACAAGAAGTACAAGACTGAAGATGCTGGTACCAAGAAGTTCGTCGTTGGACGATTTCTGGAGTACAAAATAGTGGACAGCAAGACTGTAATCAGTCAGGTGCAAGAGTTTCAACTTATCTTGCACGAGATAGAAGCCGAAGGTATGATTCTTCCTGAAACTTTTCAGGTGGCTACTATCGTGGAAAAACTCCCACCTGCGTGGAGAGATTTCAAGAACTACCTGAAGCACAAGCGAAAGGAGTTGAAGTTGAAAGATCTCATTGTGAGGCTTCGAATCGAGAAGGACAATAGAAAGTCCGAGAAAAGGAGCAGCAAGAACTCCTACGAAGCAAAAGCCAATGTGATCGAAGACTCAAAAGGGAAAGCGTCTACTTCCAAAGGCTTAAAGTGGAAGAAGACTTCCCAGGGGTACAATGGCAAGGTCCAAGAAGGCAAGAACATGCGCTTCAAGGGAACCTGCTACATCTGCAACAAAGAGGGGCATAAGGCGAATGAATGTCGTAGCCGTCTCAAAAAGAATAAGAAAAGCCACCCACAGGCAAACTTGACCGACCATGAGTCTCCAAGCCTTTCAGCTGTGGTGTCAGAAGTGAATCTGACAACCAATAATAAGGATTGGTGGGTAGACACGGGAGCTACTCGGCACATCTGCTCGGAGAAATTGTTATTCTCAGAATATCAAAGGCTGGAGCAAGATGAGCAACTATTCATGGGTAATTCAGCTTCCTCAAAGGTTAAAGGAAAAGGCAAGGTTATCCTGAAGTAGACATCGGGAAAAGAGCTTACTCTTAACGATGTGCTTCATGTTCCTGACATCCGCAAGAATTTGATCTCCGGATCAATACTTAGTAAGAAAGGATTTAGAATGGTATTTGAATCCGATAAATTTGTACTTACTAAGGGAGGGATGTATGTGGGAAAGGGTTATCTTGTTGATGGACTTTTTAAAGCCAATGTTGCAGTGGTAGATAAAAAGTCTGTGTATTTGTACCCAAAGCTTATAAATAAAGGAAATTCTTCTGTTTATTTGCTTGAGTCTCCTATTTTGTGGCATGCTAGATTAGGGCATGTAAATTATAGGTCTTTGAAGAACTTGTCTAATCTGGGATATATTCCTAAACTCAACTGAAGAAATTTGCAAGTGTGAGATTTGTGTTGAGGCCAAGTTGGCGAAAAATTCATTTCACTCTATTGATCGAAATACAGAACCTTTAGGGTTAATTCATAGCGATCTGTGTGATTTGAAGTTTATGCCAACTAAAGGCGGTAAAAAGTATTTTATTACTTTTATTGATGACTGTACAAGATACTATTATGTGTATCTTTTAAACAGTAAGGATGAGGCAATAAATATGTTTATAACATATAAAGCCGAAGTTGAGAATCAACTCAACAAGAAAATTAAGATTCTAAAATCCGATAGAGGCGGAGAATATGAATCAAATGATTTTAGTGAGTTATGTGCTAATTTTGGTATAATCCATCAAACAACAGCATCATATACTCCTCAGCAAAATGGAATTGCTGAACGGAAGAACAGAACATTGAAGGAGATGATAAATACCATGCTCGTAAGTTCTGGCGCTCCGCAGAACTTGGGGGGGAAGCTCTATTAACTGCAAATTATATTCTAAATAGAGTACCCCACAAGAAACTTGATCTTATACCTTTCGAGTTATGGCATGGAAGGACACCTTCCTACCATTACCTCAAAATGTGGGGGTGCCTTGCAAAAGTGCCAGCACCATTACCTAAAAAGACTAAGTTGGGAGCAAAAACTATGGACTGCATATTCATAGGCTATGCCTTGAATAGTAGTGCCTACAGATTTCTGGTTCACAAATCAGAAATACCAGATATTCATGTAAACATGATTATCGAATCAAGAGATGCTGTGTTCTTTGAAGACATCTTTCCGTACAAACGGGAAGCAGATAAGACTTCTGAGAAAAGAACACACGAGATGGCGTTCAGGGACGAAAGCCCCGAGGAACCAATTGTTAATGCGGAAACTAAACCAAGAAGAAGTCAGAGATCTAAAATCTCAAAATCTTTTGGTCCAGATTTCATAGCATACGCTATTGAAAGCGAGCCTCAAACATTTAAAGAGGCTATGTCAACCCCAGAAGCACAAATATGGAAAGAAGCTATAAATAGCGAAATAGACTCCATACTAAGTAATCATACTTGGGAATTGGTAAACTTGCCTCACGGCAGTAAACCAATTGGGAGTAAGTGGATTTTCAAACGAAAATTAAAACCCGATGGATCTATCGATAAGTACAAGGCTAGATTAGTAGCCAAGAGTTATCGACAAAAAGAAGGACTTGACTACTTCGATACTTATTCACCAGTAACAAAAATAACGTCCATTCGGATGTTAATTGCAATTGCAGTATTACACAACTTAGATATTCATCAAATGGATGTCAAGACTGCATTCTTAAATGGTGAATTAAATTAAGAGATATATATGAAGCAACCTGAAGGATTTAAAGTCAAGGGCCAAGAACACAAGGTGTGTAAATTGGTAAAATCCTTATACGGTTTAAAGCAGGCTCCAAAACAATGGCATGAGAAATTTGATAGTGTCATGATCAAAGATGGATTCACTATCAATGAATGCGATAAGTGTATATACACTAAAACAGTTGGAAATGCATGTATCATTGTTTGTCTTTATGTAGACGACATGTTGATACTTGGAACTAATATTGAAATTATTATGTCCACTAAACGAATGTTATCCAACAGTTTTGATATGAAGGATCTGGGGGTTGCTGATGTAATTTTAGGAATTAAAATCACCAGAACACCAGATGGAATCAGTCTATCTCAATCTCACTACGTGGATAAGATGATAGAAAGATTCAAGGATTATGGGATAAAGGAAAATACAAATCCTTTTCTCCCACACATCCACCTTCATAAGAATACAGGAACTGGAATACGCCAGTTGGAATATTTTCAGATTATCGGAAGTCTAATGTATTTAATGAATTGCACTAGACCCGATATTGCTTACGCTGTAAGCAAGTTAAGTAGATACACTAGCAATCCTAGTGATCTACATTGGACCGCTCTACTACGAGTATCGGGTTACGTATCACATACCAAGGAATATGCCTTGAGATATGAACTGTATCCACCTGTACTGGAAGAATATAGTGATGCTAATTGGATTGCAGATTCTGAGGAGTCAAAATCAACTAGCGGATACGTATTTACTCTAGCAGGAGCAGCGGTATCATGGAAGTCTTCTAAGCAAACATGAATTGCCCGTTCCACTATGGAATCAGAATTCATAACCTTAGATAAGGCTGGAGAAGAAGCAGAATGGCTTCGACAATTCTTAGAAGATATACCATTATGGCAAAAGCCAGTGCCCACTATATGTATACACTGCGATAATCAAGCAGCTATATCTAGGGCACAAAATGTTAAATACAACGGTAAGTCTAGACATATTCGTCGTAGACATAATACCGTGAAGCAGTTGCTCTCAAATGGAATTATCTCTATTGACTTTGTATCTGAAAAACACCTAGAGGGGGGTGAATAGGTGTGAATGCTAATCTAATGATCTTTTTAAACTTTAATTAAATGAGTGATGCAACGATCTCTCAAAACACGACTAAGAGCCGAATACCCCTTGCGAGGTTCTGAACTCCTTCCTCCCAATTCCCCTTAAAATGGGTTAGAGGTGCGCAATGCAACCGTGTTGTATTGAGGTGTGATCGATCAATGCCAAGTATGATGATGAGAAATGAAATGCACACAATGTAACACAACAAGTATAGCAAGTAAAGTAAACAAGACAAGATTGCACAAGGAGAGGGTTAGTTCTCAAGCAAATAATTCAAGACAATATAAAGCAAGAGAAATTGAAAGCAAGAATAACGCAAAGGCAATCGCAAACAAGATGATTTGTTTCGAGGTTCGAGCACACTTGCTCTAGTCCCCGCCTTCACCTCCGTGAAGGGTTTCCACTATCCACCGAGGATGCCTTTACAATTGGTCTACCGAAGACCGAGCACCGAGCTCCACCAAGTACAAAGGACCTCTACCGAAGAGGTTACTCCACAAGAAGGAATTACAAGAACAAAGTGATCACAACTTGATCACTACACTTTTTCTCAATCTCTTTTACAAACACTCTCACTTCAATTACAACTTCACTATAGAATGATTATAGGATTTTTGGCTCTATGAAGTGTGGTGAGAAAACTTTCAGTTGTAGAGTGATATAGAGAATCAAACACAACTGAAAAACAATCTTGAAAGAGTAGGAATTGAAAGCTTCAAACAATTTTTCTTTTCTCTTTTGAAAACAACAAAACTTGAGGAATTTTTCTAAGTGAAATGCAAGAGAGACTTCTCCTCTATTTATAGGCTTAAAAATAGGTTAAAAACAATTTATTTTTGTCTTATTTTCTCTGAAAAAGGTCCCCAACAAATCACCAAAAATCTGTTAAAGCTGAAACAAAAAACAGATTTTTCAGAACTGCCCAAAGAGGAAAGAGCCGTTGCTAAGTTGCAGGCTTGGCGGTCGACCGGTCCGGTCGACCGCCAGCCTAGCTGGAAGTAGCCGTTGGCTCCCGGTCGACCGGTCCGGTCGACCGACCCAAAAGGAGGAAACACAGTTTCTTTCTTCCGGTCGACCGGTCCGGTCGACCGAAAATTCCCGAGAGCAGAATGCTCTCCGTCGGTCGACCGGTCCAGTCGACCGACGGACATGCACAAACAGTGCATGTCCAGACACAGCACCGGTCGACCGGGCCGGTCGACCGATGTTGCCTGAAACTGAAAACCTGGGCTGCTTTTAGTTAGAAAAATTTTGATAAATATTTTAAAAATACATATAGCTAAGTATTATGCAGAAAATAGTTTATACACATGTTTTAAACAAGTTTTTCAGGATATAAAGCTTTGGTACAAGTATATATAAACTAAGGCATAAAACTTAGAAATAATCATTTTCAAAACATGGGAAATATTTGAAACAAGTGTGTGTGCAAATCCTAGAGCCAAATTTCCTATATTCAAACTTTAACATTCTAAACTTACAAACTTCTAAAGGACTTCAAAGCTATTCTTCAAGGTGGGCTATCTTCACTTGATCTTCAATATTGCAACTTGAGCCCAAATTGAATTGTCTTGAGTCCAAAAAACCTTGTATTTGAGTGAGAGTACTTCTAGTATGATAATAAACCTGAAACACACTTAAACAACAAATGTTATTAGTACAAATAACTAATATGTTTTGTAATCATCAAAATACACTTAAACAAGGGTGATTGTAACCTTGGGCCAACAATCTCCCCCTTTTTGATGATGACAAAACATATAAGTTATTGAAACAAATAAAGGAGGAAAAGCTTGGAAAGCTCCCCCTCAAACAATGCTATGTATCTATCATGAATATGAAAAGCTATGTAAGCATACATAAAGCATTTAACAAACACAATAGTTTTTGTCCAAAAACTTAAACTTAAATAAACACAAACTTCCTTTTTCTTCATAAAACTCAAATAATATCAAAACTAAAAAAAAAACTAAATATCAAACTAAACTTATTCTCCCCCTTTTTGTCATACATCAAAAAGGGTTAAAACAAAAACAATTGAAAAAAAACAATTTTTAATTTTAATAATCCATAATACAAACATTCAACTCACCACAAATAAATGAAAATCTAGCATAGTCTAAAAATATCGGCAAGTTGAAAATCGGTAGAAACATAATCAATATCAATATCACCTTTCTCATAATGATCTCTAAGAAAGTGATACCTAATATCAATGTGTTTGGTTTTACTATGTTGATTTGCATTCTTTGTCATGTGAATAGTACTAGTATTATCACAAAATATTTTAACATGATCAAAATGTAAATCATAGTCAAGGAGAGTATGTTTCATCCAAAGAACTTGTGCACAACAAGCTCCGGCCGCAACATACTCCGCCTCGGCGGTTGATAGGGCTACCGAATTTTGCTTTTTGGAAGACCAAGATACAAGACAATTACCTAAGAATTGACATGTTCCACTTGTGCTCTTCCTATCTACCCTACAACCCGCATAGTCGGCATCCGAAAAACTCTTCATTTCAAATAATCCGGTTTTAGGATACCATAAACCCATTTCAATAGTGCCCTTAAGGTATCTAATTATGCGTTTAACCGCTATTATGTGAGATTCTTTAGGACAAGATTGAAAACGTGCACAAAGACAAACGGAAAACATAATATCCGGCCTACTAGCCGTCAAATAAAGCAAGCTACCAATCATGCTACGGTATAATTTAATGTCTACACTTTTACCTTGTTCATCCTTGTCAAGCTTTGTAGTTGTTGCCATGGGAGTTTTGCTTACTCTTGATCCTTCAAGCCCAAACCTTTTGATTAGTTCCTTTGTCTACTTGGCTTGATTGATGAAGATCCCATCCTTCCTTTGCTTGATTTGGAGTCCAAGGAAATAGTTGAGCTCCCCCATCATAGACATTTCAAATTCATCCTTCATGCATGACTCAAAAGCTTTGCAAAGAGATTCATTAGTAGAACCAAAAATAATATCATCTACATAAATTTGTACAATAAGAATGTCATTTTCTACATGTTTTGTAAACAAAGTTGTATCAATTTTACCTTTCTTAAAACCATTTGAAATCAAAAAGGAGGAAAGTCTTTCATACCAAGCCCTAGGAGCTTGTTTTAAACCATAAAGAGCTTTATCTAATTTAAAAACAAAATCCGGATGTGTAGGATCAACAAACCCGGAGGGTTGTTCAACATACACCTCCTCTTCAATAAATCCATTTAGAAAAGCACTTTTAACATCCATTTGAAATAATTTGAAATCTTTATATGAGACAAATGCTAGTGTCATCCGTATGGCTTCAAGCCGTGCTACGGGTGCAAAGGTTTCTTCAAAATCGATCCCTTCGATTTAAGTGTAACCTTGGGCAACTAACCTAGCCTTGTTTCTAACTACATGACCCGATTCATCCAACTTATTCTTAAAGATCCACTTAGTACCAATTGTTGGTCTATCGTGGGGCCTAGGAATAAGGTGCCAAACTTGGTTGCGCTCAAATTGATTGAGCTCCTCTTGCATGGCTAGCAACCAATATGAATCGGCCTCGGCTTCGAGCACATTTTTGGGTTCTATGTGTGAAATAAATGCAAAGTGGCCACAATAATCTTGAATTTTAGAGCGAGTAGTTACCCCTTTTGATACTTCACCTATGACGAGGTCCTTGGGATGATGAGGATTGAATCTCCAATCCTTAGGTAGTGGTTGAGTAGGCTCCACCTCATTTGTTTGATGTTCATTTCCTTGGGCCTCTTCCACTTTGGCTTCACTTCCATCATCATCCTTTGGCTTGTCTCCCATGGTAGAAGCATCCTCCAAGGTGACTTTCTCCAAGCCTTCATCCAATGCATCTATTTCTATAACATTCTTAACAAACTTGTTAGATTCCTCAAACTTAACATGAATAGACTCTTCAATAGTCAAAGATGATCTAATGAAAACTCTATAAGCCTTACTAGTATTTGAGTAACCTACAAAAATAGCCTCATAAGATTTAGGATCAAATTTTCCCAAATTATCTTTTGTATTTAAAACAAAACATTTGCATCCAAAAATTTTGAAATAAGAAACATTTGGTTTTCTAGAAAAGTACATCTCAAAAGAAGTTTTTGTAGTATTTTTACATAAGAAAACACGATTAGATATGTAGCATGATGTATTAACGGCCTCGGCCCACAAATAATGTGGTAGACCGTATTCACTTAGCATTGTCCTAGCCATCTCTTGTAATGTTCTATTTTTCCGCTCAACTACTCCATTTTGTTGTGGAGTTCTAGGACAAGAAAGTTCATGCTTTATTCCATGTTCATCACAAAAAGTGGTAAAGGGTTGGTTAATGAATTCACCTCCTCTATCACTTCTTATTCTCAAAATCAAAGAATCCTTTTCTTTTTCAACTCTTTTCTTAAAAATTTGAAAATACGAAAATGCTTGGTTTTTGTGTTCAAGAAAGAAAACCCATGTAAATCTTGAAAAATCATCAACCAAAACATAAGCAAATCTATTCCCACTTAGACTTTTGGTTTGTGTTGGGCCAAATAGATCCATATGGATTAACTCCAAAGGACGTGATGTCATGATATCCTTAATTGACTTGAAAGAAGACTTAGTTTGTTTCCCAAATTGACATGCGTCACAAACTCGGTCCTTTTCAAAATTCAAACAAGGAATACCTTTCACCATTTCCTTTGTGTTTAACCTAGAAATGTGATCAAAAGAAATATGCCCTAATCTCCTATGCCACAACCAAGAGTCATCATCGAGGGCTTTCAAACAAGTAATATTACAAGACATATTCAACATATCAATCATATAAACATTACTTTCACGAAAACCGGAAAATACACAAACATTAGAAATTCTATCAATAACTTTACAAGCAACATTATCAAAAACTACATCAAAACCTTTATCACAAAGTTGACTAACACTCAAGAGATTATGCTTGAGGCCATCAACTAAAACTACATTTTCAATTAAAGGAGAGGTGCCAAGTTTTACATTACCAATACCGATGATTTTACCCTTGGCGTCATCTCCGAAGGTGACGGTGCCACCTTCATGATATCTTGATAGGGTTGCAAAGTTGTTGATGTCCCAAGTCATGTGCCTTGAGCAACCGCTATCAAGATACCACAAACCTCTACGTCGTTGGGCTTTGGAAAGTACCTACATCATTTAAAACAATTGTTGACTTTGGTACCCAAACTTTCTTGGGTCCTTGAAAGTTAGTGTTACGAACCCAAACATTATAATGTGATGCACTTAGTCTATCATAACAAAAATTAGCTAAGTGTCCTTTCCGCCCACAATGTGAACATGAGTACACTTTTCTATACATGAAAGCATGATGTGTATGTGTAGTGTGAGCATGTTTTGGGGTTTTGCCATGTTGTTTAGGTTGTGTAGCATGAACATGAACATGAGCATGAGCATTTTTCTTTGGGGCTTGCTTCTTAGGAAACATAGCCTCAATTTTCTTCTTGTTAAATTCACAATTTTTCAAAACAACACTTAATGAGTCTAATCTTTCCTTAAGCATAGAAACTTCATTAGAATCAATTAGTGGGGCCTTACCTTTGCAAGAAATCTTATATTTTTCAAAATCATTTTTAGTAGTGGTCAAGGTGGAAACCAAATCATCCTTTTCTTTTGTAAGAGTAAAAACTTGATGACTTAAAGATTCATTTTCCTTTTTCATTTTTAAATACTTTTTCTTCAAGAAATCATAATTTTGTGATAACTCAACAAAAGCTTCTCCTAGTTCATCCATGGAGAGTTCATCATCAAAAGGGGTGGAAGAGGTTACCTTGCTTGTGCTTTCATTGGCCATGAAGCACATGTTGGCGGTGTCTATTTCTTCCTCGGATTCGGTCTCCGAATCCCAAGTTGCCTTCATAGCCTTCTTCTTGTAAGGCTTCTTTGAATTGGAAGGCTTTGCTTTTTCCGGACACTCCGCCACAATGTGTCCCGGTTTTTGGCAATTGAAGCATATGATCTTTCTTTCTTCTTTGCCTCCTTGCCATCTCCTTCTACCTTGGTACTTCGCCTTGTTGTACATCCTCCGGACATTCTTAATAAGGAGTGAGAGCTCCTCATCATCTTCTTCTTCATCATCTTCATCGGAGTGTGTAGCTTGACTCTTGAAGGCGATGGTCTTCTTCTTGGTAGGAGCCATGTCCTCCCTTGCTTTCCTTTCCATCTCATGGGTTTTGAGGTTCCCAATGAGACCTATGAGCTCCATCTCTTCATTGTCATTGAGTTCCTTCAAGGTTGTACCTTTAACTTCCCATGAAGGAGGAAGAGCCCGGATGATCTTCCTTACTCTTTGATCATTGTTGATATCTTCACCTAAAGAAGAGAGTCCATTAGTAATCTTGGTAAATCTTGTAACCATATCATCTATGGTTTCATTGTCTTGCATGCTAAATGTTTCATATTGAGACCGAAGAAGGTCAATCTTAGCCTTCTTTACTTGTGAGGTCCCCTCATGAGTGACTATCAAGTGTGACCAAATCTCAAATGCGGATTTGCAATGTATAACCCTAGCTATGTCATCATCATTTAGGGCTTGAAGAAGTGCATAGTGAGCTTTGGCATTGGCATCGAATTCCTTAGTCTCTATTTCGGACCAAGTGGATTCGTCACCGGGGGGTACACTAAAGGACTTAGTCACGGCCTTTGCAACTCGGCTACCTAGAGATTGCAAAAACACGGTCATCTTAACTTTCCATATGGGAAAGTTAAGTCCATCAAATTTAGGAGGGGTCTTAATTCCATCGGCCATTTTTACTTATATGAATATGAATGAAATGATTAACAAATTAGGATCTTCTCTAAGGTTGTTAAACCAAATCCTAGAGTCCAAGCTCTGATACCAATTGAAAAACACCTAGAGGGGGGGTGAATAGGTGTGAATGCTAATCTAATGATCTTTTTAAACTTTAATTAAATGAGTGATGCAACGATCTCTCAAAACACGACTAAGAGCCGAATACCCCTTGCGAGGTTCTGAACTCCTTCCTCCCAATTCCCCTTAAAATGGGTTAGAGGTGCGCAATGCAACCGTGTTGTATTGAGGTGTGATCGATCAATGCCAAGTATGATGATGAGAAATGAAATGCACACAATGTAACACAACAAGTATAGCAAGTAAAGTAAACAAGACAAGATTGCACAAGTAGAGGGTTAGTTCTCAAGCAAATAATTCAAGACAATATAAAGCAAGAGAAATTGAAAGCAAGAATAACGCAAAGGCAATCGCAAACAAGATGATTTGTTTCGAGGTTCGAGCACACTTGCTCTAGTCCCCGCCTTCACCTCCGTGAAGGGTTTCCACTATCCACCGAGGATGCCTTTACAATTGGTCTACCGAAGACCGAGCACCGAGCTCCACCAAGTACAAAGGACCTCTACCGAAGAGGTTGCTCCACAAGAAGGAATTACAAGAACAAAGTGATCACAACTTGATCACTACACTTTTTCTCAATCTCTTTTACAAACACTCTCACTTCAATTACAACTTCACTATAGAATGATTATAGGATTTTTGGCTCTATGAAGTGTGGTGAGAAAACTTTCAGTTGTAGAGTGATATAGAGAATCAAACACAACTGAAAAACAATCTTGAAAGAGTAGGAATTGAAAGCTTCAAACAATTTTTCTTTTCTCTTTTGAAAACAACAAAACTTGAGGAATTTTTCTAAGTGAAATGCAAGAGAGACTTCTCCTCTATTTATAGGCTTAAAAATAGGTTAAAAACAATTTATTTTTGTCTTATTTTCTCTGAAAAAGGTCCCCAACAAATCACCAAAAATCTGTTAAAGCTGAAACAAAAAACAGATTTTTCAGAACTGCCCAAAGAGGAAAGAGCCGTTGCTAAGTTGCAGGCTTGGCGGTCGACCGGTCCGGTCGACCGCCAGCCTAGCTGGAAGTAGCCGTTGGCTCCCGGTCGACCGGTCCGGTCGACCGACCCAAAAGGAGGAAACACAGTTTCCTTCTTCCGGTCGACCGGTCCGGTCGACCGAAAATTCCCGAGAGCAGAATGCTCTCCGTCGGTCGACCGGTCCAGTCGACCGACGGACATGCACAAACAGTGCATGTCCAGACACAACACCGGTCGACCGGGCCGGTCGACCGATGTTGCCTGAAACTGAAAACCTGGGCTGTTTTGAGTTAGAAAAATTTTGATAAATATTTTAAAAATACATATAGCTAAGTATTATGCAGAAAATAGTTTATACACATGTTTTAAACAAGTTTTTCAGGATATAAAGCTTTGGTACAAGTATATATAAACTAAGGCATAAAACTTAGAAATAATCATTTTCAAAACATGGGAAATATTTGAAACAAGTGTGTGTGCAAATCCTAGAGCCAAATTTCCTATATTCAAACTTTAACATTCTAAACTTACAAACTTCTAAAGGACTTCAAAGCTATTCTTCAAGGTGGGCTATCTTCACTTGATCTTCAATATTGCAACTTGAGCCCAAATTGAATTGTCTTGAGTCCAAAAAACCTTGTATTTAAGTGAGAGTACTTCTAGTATGATAATAAATCTGAAACACACTTAAACAACAAATGTTATTAGTACAAATAACTAATATGTTTTGTAATCATCAAAATACACTTAAACAAGGGTGATTGTAACCTTGGGCCAACAGTATCATCAAAGGATAATTTAGAGGATCCGCTTACTAAAGGTTTAAGTGGAGAGCGTATAAACTGCGCATCGAGGGGAATGGGTCTAAAAGCCTAACCTTACCGAGTCAGCTTAATGGAAACCTCACTTAGCGACTGGAGATCTCACGGACTAAGTTCAAGAGGAAAAACTAGTTATGATTGACTTAACAAGTAAGCACTTGGGAGGTTGACTCCAATCCATTCCTAAGGTGCACATAAGTGCTTTTCTACAAGTGGATTAAGGATAAGCTTAACGCTTTTAATGATGCCTATATCTTGTTACTAAACAAGTGGAGTAGAGTAGACTACTCTTAATAGGTCCATCACCTATGTGAGTATAGAGTTGGGTCGACTCTTTGAGAATTTCTATGGAGGCTGTTATTCCCTAAAGATACTCTCTGAAACCAAGAATGTCCAGGGCCAAAACGGACACAACCGAGAACCAAAGTTAATTTGGAAAGTCACTGTGTGAAGCTTGTTGACTTGGCTTACACTAACGGCTAACAGTTCAAGACCTAGTTCACTGATTAGCCAGTAAGTCCGATAAAGCTTTCGCTATGAAAGGTTCAAGACCTAGTTCACCTATCCTTATGCAGTTTCTTTTCTCAAGTATCTTTCACAATAGAGTTAGTCTCTTTGTGTGTCATTTCCTTGAATCTCCATTCATTGTGGGGGATTGTTGGAATTGAAGAATATGAAAGCGAATCTTTGAGTTGAATTATGGCGAGATCCGTTGATCGAATCAACTGGATGATGGTTGGAGTGTGTTCTCCTTCCATTGAGGATGAACGTGGTATATTCACATGTTCAATTCCGACTTCGAATGAATGAGATATTCAAGTCTAAAGATTGCCTAATTCAAAGCCAAAACGGGACTAAAGGTAGCTAAAAGCATTTAGTCCCACATTGGCTGTGGGATGGAAGTTTGTGGTGTATAAATAGAGAAAATTGAGAACAAAGGGCGTGCCCTTTAGGTACTTGGAGTTTTCGCGCGCGATTGGGAGGGAACCATGCCCTATCATGCGTGCGCGCGCCGCCGCTGGCGGCGGTGCCGGTGCCGGGCTCGGGCTCGGGCTCGGGTCCTGGTCCTGGTCCTGGTTCGGGTTTGGGTTTGGGTTTGGGTTCCCTACCTGGCCTGATTCTTTTTGAATCAGGTCTAAAGGGTATGGGCCGCTACCCGAACCAAACCCGCTCCGCCCCGCCAACGGACCCACTCCGCTGTCAGCTTTCGAACCGATCCGTCAACAGGTGTCAGATCAGTTGGACGGCCAATGGTTGCGAGCCTGTTGGTCTGCCAACGGATGCGAATCTGTTGGACTGCCAACGGTTGCGAACCTGTTGGACTGCCAACGGTTGCAGCCTTTCGTTTGGGTTCGAACCTGTTGGCCCCTCCTGGAGTGCTATATAAAGCACTCCAATCTCTCAATTGAAAAATACAAAAAATACACATAAAGCAAACAATTCTCTCTCTATATGAGTTCTGAAGCAGAAGCAAGTCTGCGTTCTGAACTGGGAAGTAGGTTTCCAAGCGACTTCCAGTAAGAAGTGAGAATCCGAAGTGACTTCCAAAGGAGATTCTGCAAAAGTCATTCTGAAAGAGGGCTTAGAAAATTTAACAGATTCTTTTATAAGAATTGTTGTCTGAATCTAAGACTTCTGAAGAAGAATATTCTTCAATCTTCCATCGTCCTCAACAGTGGGTGCTACTCCAAAGTAAAGGCAAATATTCATCCGAAATTTGTCCTTGTACCGCTGCTTCAACGATCCTGTGGAAGGTACTGGTTGACTACGGTTCGACCGTACGGTGATTTGGTAGTGCTATCCAAATACCATGAAGGAGTGTTGTATCTTGGGAGACCAGCGTCCATTATCCCGTTAGCACCAACGCGGGGGACGTAATTGTCTTAAGGAGATTCGCTCTAAGCGTACCTCACTCCAAAATATTGTATAAGTGGATTAAGTCCTTTATACAGGGGATATACTTTACAGTATATCGAGACTGACTTAGATTCAGTCTAATTGGTGCTTTAACCAAGGAAGAAAATTGAAAGGTGGTTCTTAAATTAAGGAACGTTCTATTGAACGGAAAACCTCCCACCTGATATTTGCCGACCTGGCCAATTAGATTGTTGATATCTCAGTGATCTTGATTAGTTGTCAGATTGATTCTTGTTAAGCAGAATACCCAACAAATATTTCGTTAAATTCTTATTAATAAAACACCGAGAGTTTTTACCCCACAGTTTTATCTTCAAAAAATTTCTTTTTTAGATAAAGAAATGAAAAAGTCGATGTCTATGTACCACAGGAAATTGCTGATTATCTTTCGAAGTAACATATTCTTCTCATTTTTGTTCCATATATTTATTTTTAATTTACGAATTAATGATAATTGGAGTTTCTAATCAGTACATTAATAGAGAAATATTATCACCATTGTTATTTGTTTTGTCCTTTTGTTGTTATTGTTAAAATATCAAATAAAAATATCTTTTATGACATTAATTTTGGAAGTAAAAGAGACACCATAAGGTGAAGAAATGAAAAGTCATCATCATCAATTAGGAGAAATAAAGAATGATCATCTTCAATTAGAAGGAATGAAGAGTCATCATCAATTTAAGGAAATGAAAAGTCACCGTGAATTGGAGAAACTAAAAAGTCATATATGCATTGTTGTCATTTGTTTATGACATTAAAATAGATTGTTAGTATTCTTATAAGATTTTTTTTTCTTCTTTGAAGTCTATAAAAGGTTAGTGTACCTCTTTGTTTTTTTTTTTAAGCAAACAAGCAAGAAAGAAAAGTTGAATAAGATCCATTCTCCACTTAAAATTTTAGATTATAGTATATTAGTCCGTAGACTAGTGTACAACAATTGGTATCAGAGCCAATTCAATTTCTTTTCCATTTGCTCTTTTTCTCATGGCCTCCACCAACATTCTCATCAATCCACAAGTACCCAAGTTATTGAAAGATAACTATGAGAGTTGGTCAATTCAGATGAAAGCTCAATTTAGTTCTCAAGAGTTATGGGAGCTAATCTTTAATAGGTTTAAGGAACCTACACTGGAGATAGAAACCGCCTACACCGCCGAAGAGAAGAAGGCTCTTAAAGAGCTAAGAAAGAAAGATAGTAAGGCTCGTTTTCTACTCTATTAAGGGTTGGACGAGTCTACCTTCGAGAGAGTTGCCGAAGCAATGACGAGCAAGGAAGCATAGGAAATCCTTGCTACCATCGACAAAACAGTAGAGCGGGTGAAGCAAATTTGCCTCTAAACTTTAAGGGGCGATCTTGACACTCAAATGAAAAGTAAAGAAAAAATCTCTGATTATTATTCAAGATTACTTCTAATTGTGAATAAAATGAGGAGAAATGGAGAGAAGATGGAGGACATCCGGTGAGGGAGAAATTTCTCTATCCCTCACATCAAAGTTCGAGTACGTGGTGGCGACAATTGAGGAGTCTAAGAATTTGAAAGAGATCTCAATAGAGGAGCTTTTGGGATCTCTCTAAGTTCATGAGCAACGCATACAAAAGAAGACTAATTTCATAGTTTTGGAACAAGCATTAAAGTCAAAGTTGACTCTAAATGATCGAGGCTCACATAATAGGTCGTGGTCGTAGTACAGGTAGGGGACGTGGTCCCCAACAACGAACCACTCAAAATCAAGTGGAGTTCCAAAACTTCAGAGGTCGAGAATGAAGCAATCGAGGAAGATTTACATCTGGACGTGGAAATAATAAGAATGTCCAATGCTACAACTGTCAAAAATTTAGTCACTATGCCTCGGATTGCTGGTACAGAACTAAAGATCTTACCAATCTCACTGAAACAATAAATGATGTGGGTGATAACTCTACTCTTCTTCTTGCTCATGATGATTCAAGTGTTCAGAATGATGTTTGGTACCTTGACTCGGGTGCTAGCAACCACATGTGCGGGAAAAAAGAATTTTTCATGGAACTCGCAAAAAGTGTTCATGAAAGTGTGAGCTTGGGAGATTCTTCAAAACTTTCCGTTGAAGGCAGAGGGAAGATCAAAATCTACCAAAAGATGGGAAGGCCGAGTATATTTCTGATGTTTATTATATTCCTAACATGAAAAGTAATATTCTCAGTATCGGTCAATTACTCGAAAAGGATATAAAGTATATATAGAGAACAACCATCTTTGATTGAAAAAATGCAAAAAGAGGTCTTATAACTTGTGTTAAGATGACAAGTAACCGCATGTTTCCCATGCGTCTAAACACAAAAGTTGAGAAGTGTTTTCAAGGACTCATGAAGAATGAGTCATGGAGGTGACATCTTCGCTTCGGCCATCTAAGCTTCAACAGCCTAAAGCTACTATCTACAACAGGTATGATACGAGCTTTACCAATAATCGATTCACCAAGTCATATTTGTGAAGTTTGCATAATTGGTAAGCAAGCACGACTTCTTTTTCCCAGTGGAAAGTCGTGGACAGCGGACGCACCATTGCAACTTGTTCATACTGACATCTGCAAACCACTTGATCCCGTCTCTTTAAGAGGTAATAAATATTATTTTACCTTCATTGATGATTTCAGTAAGAAGTTGTGAGTGTGCATTCTTAAAGAAAAATCTACTGCCTTTACTACCTTTAAGAATTTTAAAGCTCTTGTTGAAGCGAAGAGTGGCCACAAACTAATAACTTTCCGATTTGATCGAGGTGTTGAGTACACCTCAAATATGTTTCAAGAATATTGCAGGAAGCATGGCATAAAGAGGCAGTTTACTACTGCCTACACACCACAACAAAATGGCATCACAGAAAGAAAGAATCGCACTATTCTTGACATGACAAGAATCATGCTCATAGAAAAGGGGCTGTCGAAGCAGTTTTGGGCGAAAGTTGTGGCATATTCAACTTGAAGCAAGTGAAGGGCAAGACTCCTCAAGAGGCATGAAGCGGCCACACGCCTAATGTCGCACGCCTGCGAATTTTTGGGTGTGTAGCATATGTTCAAGTACCAGAAGTCAAAAGAAAGAAGCTTGACAATCATGATGAAAAATGCATTTTCATTGGATATAGCGAGGAGTCGAAGGCATACAAGCTCTATAATCCACTAACTAAGAAACTAGTGGTTAGTAGAGACATTTTCTTCAATGAAGCTGAAGCATGAAATTGGAGTAATGAAGAGACTGTCAAAGAGCAACCCATGGTGAATGAACCTGACAAGTCCTTGCATGAGATTCCACCACCATCTACACCACCAGCTATACCATTATCTCCTCAACATGATATACCGTCTCCTGCAAGAGATTCTCCATCTTTTGGGGAAGGTAGCATTAGTGAATCCTCCGTGCAACGGGATCCCATTAAAATGAGAAGCCTTAGGGAGATCTATGAGCAGATAGAAGAAGATGGAGAGACTAATCTGTTCTGCTTATATGCTCATCATAAGCATCTCACTTTCCAAGAGGCTACAGAAGAAAATTGTTGGCGATCAGTAATGAAGGATGAGATACATGCCATCCAGAAGAACGAAACATGGGAGTTGACAACACTGAAAGTACACCTAGAGGGGGGTGAATAGGTGTACGGCTAATCTAATGAACTAAATGGGGAAATTAAAAACTTAATTGCAACTACACTTAATGCAACCAACGAGTGTAACCGAATTCCCTGTGAAGGGCTCTGGACTAACTCTTCTTGATTCCTCTGAATAAGAGTTGAGGCGCTATATGAAGCTCTCGTGGTTAAGCACAAGTGAGGCACACACAAACAAGCCAAGCATATAATGAATGTATGACAATATGAATGATGCAAGGCACAATAGTAAAGAGAGAGAGTAAGAGTCAATCGATCAAACGCAAACACACGAATATATTTCGAGGTTCGAGCACACTGCTCTACGTCCCGCCTTCACACAGAAGGATTTCCAATCCGCTTGTCCACACAGGAATCCCACACAGGGAACCTCCACTGAGGGTTTGGGGCAATACAATATGGAGTACACAACTCTCTCAACCAAAACAATCTCTACACTTAGAGGCAAGGCACAAAGCCACAACAAACACAAATACCACCTCACACAAGAGGGGTAGGCACTTAGCCAATACAAATCAATCACCTCACACTTGAGGGATTCTAACACAAACTCCACCTCTCACTAGAGGGAGCCAAACACCAATCTCCACCTCTCCCTAGAGGGAGCCAACCACCTCTCCAAGATTAACTTCTACACAAGAGGAATAACACAAGTAAGAAGGGTTTACAACTAGGTGGTCTATCTCAACCACAAGCAACTTTCTTTCACAAAATAAAGATCCTATAGATAGGATAGCAAGATATGGCTCAAGTGTGAAAAATCAAGATGTTGGAAAACAAATCACAAGGAAAAATACTTAGAAAAATAACTTAGTATTTGACAGAAATAAAGAACAAAGCAAATATCCCAAATGTATATTTTTCTTTGATTTTTTCAACTCTTGAAAACAAATAAAGATGATCTTTAAAAACCAATAAACTCTTTTGAAAACAAGCTTTTAAAACACTAGAGAATAGATAAATTTTTCCTCTTAAAAATCTTAACCAAAACCTCTCTCAAATGGGGTATTTATAACCCCCAAAAGAGATTTGCCCGTTGGCTGCTGACTAGGCCAGAAATGGCCTTCCGGTCGACCGGCTAACGGTCAAATTTTTGACCGTTGAGCCTTCCGGTCGACCGGCCAACGGTCAAATTGTTAACCGTTGAGCCTTCCGGTCGACCGCCTGGTCGACCGGGCCCTGAACCAGAGAGCAACGGCTCTCTGGCCAGTCGACCGCCCGGTCGACCGGGGCAACCCGAGAGTGAGTTGCCTTCAGTCGGTCGACCGCACGGTCGACCGGCCAAACCCAATGGCCTTTGTGCACGTCTCGTGCACGTCCAGTCGATCGCTCCGGTCGACCGCCAGAGCCTAGCAGAATGGGATTAGGGACTGAAAAACTTAGTTTTTAAATACAAAATAACTCCCATAAAAGTCTCTAAAAATCCATAAAAATAAGTTCAGTATAATACATTGATATACAAACTTGTGTGAAAAATTTCAACACAAATTTCAAATTTTTTGAACCATTTTTGTGACTTACCAATTTTATCGAAAACCAAAAACTGTATTTTCTAAAACTTGAATTTTTCAATTGAAAATTCTTTTTGTCCAAAGCTCATCCAAATACAAAAACATGATATTTAAAACAACTTGAAACATATAGTATATGGATATACTCCAATATACATATAAAGATATATATCAATGTTTTTGATATTAAATCCGAAAATATGTTTTGTTAAAACACAATACTCCAAACACATGAATAGGTATATCAAAATAAGTTTGTCTAAGATATGAAGCATACATGTATATAGAACAAATCTAATATACATTAAACCATGAAACTTGTATTGATACTATCTATTCATGAAAACCAAGATCGGTTAAACCAAAAACCAATAACCATGAAACAAGAAACAAGTGTGTGTGTGTTGTGAACTTGAGCATATCACACTATCTAGTCTTTATAAATGGATTTAAAATAAAATCTAAACTATGTACCGAAGTCTTCCTGACGAGCTCCGTATTCAAGCCGACTCGATCCAAACCGTGATCCACGAGCTTGACTCCAACGGGTGCTAAATATGACTTTATCGCTCAGGCTCTTGAATCACCATGTGAAACGCTTAAAAACACCTTTGTTGAAGCTAATCACCTACTAATATTTTGGTTAAGTATCTGAAACTAAACATCACAAGAATATTAGTAAACATAACTACATGAGTTAATCATCATCAAAACTAGAGTGGAAGGCCTCTGGGCCAACAATCTCCCCCTTTTTGATGATGACAAAACTCATAGAGTTATATATGCATGAATTAAAGTTAAGCTTCAAAGAAGCTCCCCCTTAACTCATGCATAACAATAAACAATAAATATATGCAATGAATACTAAACATGAATATGCATCATCATGCATAAAATAATGAAATGAATATGCTCTTGATACCAAACTTTTAAAATAAATTCCTTTTCCTTTTTTTTAAATAAACATGTTCTTAAGCTCTTGATACCAATAAAAATTTCAATAAAAAACTTAAGCTCTTGATACCAATCAAGGCCTCTTGATACCAATCAATAAAATAAAATTCTTAATATCAATTGGAAAGATAATCACTAAATAATAAACATGCAAATAAACTCATGCATATAAACTCAAATACTTCTCCCCCTTTTTGTCAATCATCAACAAAGGGGTTAAAGAAAACAATATTCTCCCCTTTTTGTCTTTAAACAAAAAATCAATGAGGGGTGAAATCAAAACAAAACTTTCTTGATACCAATTGAAAGAGAAAATATATCAATATAGTGCATCATGATATCAAAGAAATATACCAATTGAAAGTACATAATTGAAAGTACATAATGTGGTACATAAAACAAACATAAATTTAAATACCAATTGATAGCAATTGTAAGTAAATACCAATTGTAAGTAAATAAATCAAAAATTTTGATATCAATAAAACATACCAATTTTAAGTAAACTTATAGATAATCTTGATACCAATTTGTAAAGATTAGTACCAATTGAAAGTAATTTTTCATTAAAAAGCATATGATACCAAAAATAATCAATATCAAATTTTTTTAATCATATTTACATAAAGTGTGGGAGTAGAATACTAAAACCAATTGAAAGGTGAAATGTGAATTTTCTCCCCCTTTATGAAATACCAAATAAAATGATGCATAAGCTTATATAAGAAACTAATTAAAACATAATAAAATAGTCATTAAAGAAATCAAGCTTAGCATAATCAAAATTTGTGCTCAAAGATATAGAGATATAGTAAGCACAAATAAAACATATATATGAGTATACAAAAAGAATGTCAATAGTGATACCAATTGAAAGGATCCAATGATACCAATTGAAAACACAATAAAATCAAGTGTATAACTCATCTTACCTTCCTCCCATTTCATGCACATGTTTAAAAAGATTTTCAATAATAAGCATACAAGGCATGGTCGCCCAACCAACCGCCCTTAAATGGGTAGGGTTTTCAAAAATAGGTTTGAAAATATAGTAAGTTCGAAAAGCTCTACCATAATGAAGAATACGAACTAGTTTTAAGAAAATTTTGAAAACTAGTACGAAATCCTTCAAGTAAGGAATAAAGCAAAATATATTTCATGAAACATGAAAATCACTCAACAATTGACACTCAAAAGATATAAAGCTCATATAGGACTCATGAAAACAAAATCATGAGAAAACCTCAAATAATGTGAGCGTACAAGTTTTGTGTGAAAGACATAGTCATGAAAATAGGCAATAGGCTCAATGTGAAGTTCCTTTATAAACAAAATATGAAAATCATCAAACCAATTTAATCTTCAAAACATATATATGTCTTATATGAACTAAAGAATACATACATATCCAAACATAACGAGTCCACAAAAGTATATACATAAAGGCAAGTGGCTCAAGGATGTATATGTATAGCTAATAGTTTAGGCAAAATAGACATATACATGAAGTTAAACATAAACATGAAAACATGTATAAAATGAGAATACAAGTCAAATATATGAATCATCAAAACTAGGCTATACTAGTACATTTAATGGGTACAAATGAGCTTTCAAGCACAAACATATAATGATCTATTTGTGGCTTACTAGTTGTACAAGTATATATCCAAGTTTTAATGAAAACTAATATCCAAATATGTAATCAAAACATGAAGCATAAAAGTCAAAAACAAAACACATAAACATACATATGATCATTATGTACATGCACATGCATAGATCTAGGACATACACATTAGATAAACTAAAGTGAGAACATAAGATATAAATCCATATAAAACACGAGTGTCTCAATTACTAATCATGTATATCACTATTCTAATAAACATGGCATATGGCATAATGAACATAAAAACATGACATGCTAAAAATCAACAATAAGATAAGCATGTAAACATAATGAGGAGTGAGGGATAGTTATCAAAACCTAGAAGGCAACTTTTCATGTCTCCAAAATAAGGTGGTCCTCCCACCAAACTCCCCTTGAAAGTAATGCATCCAAATAGTCCTCTTTTAAGCTCGGAACGCATCCACCTCAAGGCACCATCACTCTCACGTCATGCGAGAGCCCATACCTACATCAAATATAATAGGGGTGGTCTTTGGTAACCACACTCTTTTGGGTCCATGGGGGTTAGTTCCTTTCCTAACCTAAATAAACTTTATTGCTAAATTTTCATCATGTATCTTATCATAGCAAAATTTAGCAAGGTGGCCCTTATGTCCACAATGTGTACATGTGTACACATGAGTATACATCGTGTTATGAGTATGTACGTGAGGAGCATATGTATGCCATGATTTGTGTGCATGTAAAGATGGAACTTGTTTCTTTCGAAACATAAATTCCAACCGTGTATGGTTCATGGCACAATGGCTCAAAGTGGAGCCCAAACAATCAACACTTTTCTTCAAAATATTTATATCATTTTTAATACTTGAAGATAAAGTGGAGCATGCAATATGTGAGTTAGATGGTGACGCTACACTAGCATGGCAAACATGTGTATCTAAATCATTTTTCAAAGAAACATTTTTCTTTAAACAATCTTTCAATTCTTGTGAAATCAAATTTATTTTATTTTTCAAAGAATTATTTTCTTTTAATACAAAATCAAGTTTTGAAGTTAAATCCTCATTTTTCTTCAAAACAAATTCACAATCATTTTTACTTTTCAAAATTTGTTTTCATTAAGTGCAAGATCAAGTTGGGATTTAAGCGAGTCACTATCACTTGAAATCTCATCCCTTTCTTGCAAAACAATCTCAAGTCTAGAAGATAAATTTTTATTTTTTTCTTTTAAACCAACACTTTCCTTTTTCAAAAGTTTGTATTTTGAAATCAAATTTTCACAATTTTTAGCAAGTTCATCATTCATGGCTTGTGCCTATAAACACTCATTGCAATATAAACTAGAGCTAGCATCTATTTGAGTTTCCGATTATACCTCAAGGGAGTCATTTCCTTGGACCATGAAGCAACATTCATCGGACTCGTCTCTCCTAGATCTCCTTATCTTATCGATAATTTTTGGTAGCTCGAGAGAAGTCAAAATGCTCCATACTGCAAAAGCCGAATCATAGTGAGAAAATACATGTAAATAATCTTTATGAAGAGATGCTCTAAGTGCCTTTAGGGCCATTGCATTGGCCTCTATATGCTTGCTATCATTAGGGTAGGATTCCTTAGTAATGGTAAGGTAAACATGCAAGCTTAGGACTTTTAAATGACAACTCATAAGAACCTTTCATATGTCAAGCCTAGAGATATCAAACTTAGGAGGAACATCCATGAGTGCAAACTATATGTGTACAAATGTAAATGCAAAAGATAGATTAGCTAACCAAGATCACACTCCTAGGTGGTTAAACCAAATATCAGGAGCGTAGACTCTGATACCAATTGAAAATACACCTAGAGGGGGGTGAATAGGTGTATGGCTAATCTAATGAACTAAATGCGAAAATTAAAAACTTAATTGCAACTACACTTAATGCAACCAACGAGTGTAGCCGAATTCTCTGTGAAGGGCTCTGGACTAACTCCTCTTGATTCCTCTGAATAAGAGTTGAGGCGCTATATGAAGCTCTCGTGGTTAAGCACAAGTGAGGCACACACAAACAAGCCAAGCATATAATGAATGTATGACAATATGAATGATGCAGGACACAATAGTAAAGAGAGAGAGTAAGAGTTAATCGATCAAACGCAAACACACGAATATGTTTCGAGGTTCGAGCACACAGCTCTACGTCCCCGCCTTCACACAGAAAGATTTTCAATTCGCTTGTCCACACAGGAATCCCACACAGGGAACCTCCACTGAGGGTTTGGGGCAAATACAATATGAAGTACACAATTCCTCTCTCAACCAAAACAACCTCTACACTTAGAGGCAAGGCACAAAGCCACAACAAATACAAATACCACCTCACACAAGAGGGGTACACACTTAGCCAATACAAATCAGTCACCTCACACTTGAGAGATTCCAACACAAACTCCGCCTCTCACTAGAGGGAGCCAAACACCAATCTCCACCTCTCACTAGAGGGAGCCAACCACCTCTCCAAGATCAACCTCTACACAAGAGGGATAACACAAATAAGGAGGATTTACAACTAGGTGGTCTATCTCAACCACAAACAACTTTCTTCTATAAAATAAAGATCCTATAGATAGGATAGCAAGATATGGCTCAAGTGTAGAAAATCAAGATGTTGAAAAACAAATCACAAGGAAAAATACTTGGGAAAACAACTTAGTATTTGATAGAAATGAAGAACAAAGCAAATATCCTAAATCTATATTTTTCTTTGATTTTTCCAACTCTTGAAAACAAATAAAGATGATCTTTAAAAACCAATAAACTCTTTTGAAAACAAGCTTTTAAAACACTAGAGAATAGGTGAAATTTTGCTCCTAAAAATCTTAACCAAAACCTCTCTCAAATGGAGTATTTATAACCCCCAAAAGAGATTTGCCCGTTGGCTGCTGACTAGGCCAGAAATGGCCTTCTGGTCGACCGGCCAACGGTCAAATTTTTGACCGTTGAGCCTTTCGGTCGACCGCCCGGTCGACCGGGCCCTAAACCAAAGAGCAACGGCTCTCTGGCCGGTCGACCGCCCGGTCGACCGGGGCAACCCGAGAGTGGGTTGCCTTCAATCGGTCGACCGCACGGTCGACCGGCCAAACCCAATGGCCTTTGTGCACGTCTCGTGCACGTCCGGTCGACCGCTCCGGTCGACCGGTTCCTGATTCGGTCGACCGGAACGGTCGACCGCCAAAGCCTGGCAGAATGGGATTAGGGACTGAAAAACTTGGTTTTTAAATGCAAAATAAATCCCATAAAAGTCTCTAAAAATTCACAAAAATAAATTCAGTATAATACATTGATATACAAACTTGTGTGAAAAATTTCAACACAAATTTCAAACTTTTTGAACCATTTTTGTAACTTACAATTTTGCCGAAAACCAAAAACTGTATTTTCTAAAACTTGGATTTTTCAATTGAAAATTCGTTTTGTCCAAAACTCATCCAAATACAAAAACATGATATTTGAAACAACTTAAAGCATATAGTATATGGATATACTCCAATATATATATATAAAGATATATATCAATGTTTTTGATATTAAATCCGAAAATATGTTTGTTAAAACACAAACTCCAAACACATGAATAGGCATATCAAAATAAGTTTGTCTAAGATATGAAGCATACATGTATATAGAACAAATCTAATATATATTAAACCATGTAAACTTGTATTGATACTATTTATTCATGAAAACCAAGATCGGTTAAATCAAAAATCGAAAACCAATAACCATGAAACAAGAAACAAGTGTGTGTTGTGAACTTGAGCATATCACACTATCTAGTATTTACAAATGAATCTAAAATAAAATCTAAACTATGTACTGAAGTCTTCTTGACGAACTCCATCTTCAAGCCGACTCGATCCAAACCGTGATCCACGAGCTTGACTCCAACGAGTGCTAGATATGACTTTGTCGCTCGGGCTCTTGAATCACCATATGAAAAGCTCCAAAATACCTTTGTTGAAGCTAATCACCTACTAATATCTTGGTTAAGTATCTGAAACTAAACATAACAAGAATATTAGTAAATATAACTATATGAGTTAATCATCATCAAAACTAGAGTGGAAGGCCTCTGGGCCAACAAACACTTCCACAAAATCACAAGGCAATAGATGTCAAATGGGTGTACAAGATCAAACGTACATCAGATGGTGAAGTTGATTGGTACAAGGCGAGGCTTGCAGTGAAAGGCTACAAACAAAAATACGGCATCGACTATGAAGAAGTCTTTGCACCAGCTGCTCGATTGAACACAGTGAAACTATTAATTTCACTTGCAACTCATCACAGGTGGAAGATATATCATCTAGATGTCAAGTCAGCATTTCTGAATGATATTCTTGAAGAAGAGGTGTATGTACAATAACCAGAAGGTTTTCTGGTAAAAGGGTAAGAAGACAAAGTATATCGTCTAAAGAAAGCCTTGTAAGGCTTAAAGCAGGCACCACGGGCATGAAATGCCAGAATTGATGGTTATCTTCAGCAAAACGGCTTCACCAAATGTCCTAATGAGCATGCCATCTACATGAAGAGGAACCATCAAGGCGAATTTCTAATAATTTATTTTTATGTTGATGACTTGTTATGCACAGGAAGTAGCGCCGAGAGGCTTGCTGAATTAAAGGAGGCGATATTCAATGCATTTGAGATGACGGACAATTGGTTGATGTCCGATTTTCTTGCTATCAAGTGAAGCAACAACAAGATGGATATTTATATCTCAAAAGAAGTATATGAAGGAGATCTTGGAGAAATTCAAGATGAGTAACTACATCCTAGTGAACACCAATAGCCACAAGAATGAAGCTATCAAGAGAAGAAAATAGAGATTTTGTAGACTCGACTTTTTTTTCAAAAGTTTAGTTGGTAACTTGAGGTATTTGACGATCACAAGGCCCGATATTGTTTATGGAGTCGAACTTGTGAGTCTCTATATGGAGACACCGAAAGAGTCTCATTGGCTAGCTGCAAAGAAGATTTTAAGATATATCAAAGGCACACTCAACCTTAGTCTATTTTATACTTATGGTGAAACTGCAGAATTAGTAGGCTATTCAGATAGCGACTGGGGGAGGTGACCAAGATGAGAGAAAAATACCACTGGTTATGTCTTCTATCTTAGATCAACTGCATTTTCATGTACCTCAAAGAAGTAAGGAGTTGTGGCCTTATCTTCATGTGAAGCAGAGTATGTGACAGATTCATCTACTGTATGTGAAGCTATTTGGTTGCAGAACATTTTAAAGGAGTTGGATCATCTATAAGAAGATGCGATTGTAATATTTGTGGATAACAAATCAGCCATCCAACTTGCAAAGAACCCAGTACATCATGAGAGGAGCAAACATATAGATATACAGCTTCATTTTCTCAGAGGCCATGTAAAGTAAAAAACCGTAGAACTGGAGTATTGTCATACCATGAAGCAAGTAGCAAATATTTTCACCAAGCCATTGCCTATTGAACCTTTCAGAAGGCTAAATGAAATGCTCGGTATGAAAATATTTTGATTTGAGGGGGCGGTTAGAATATCAAATAAAAATGTCTTTTATGACATTAATTTTGGAAGTAGAAGAGACACCATAAGGTGAAGAAATGAAGAGTCATCATCATCAATTAGGAGAAATGAAGAGTCATTATCAATTGAAAGAAATGAAGAGTCATCATTTCAATTAGAAGGAATGAAGAGTCATCATCAATTTGAAGAAATAAAAGTCACCATGAATTGGAGAAGTTAAAGAGTCATATATATATTATTGTCATTTATTTATGACATCAAAATAGATGGTTGGTATTTTTGTAAGTTTTTTTTTGAACCCTATAAAAAATTAGTGTACTTCTTTGTTTTTTAAAGCAAGCAAGTAAGAAAGAAAAGTTGAATAAGATCCACTCTCCACTTAAAATTTTAAATTATAGTATATTAGCCCGTAGATTAGCATACAACAATTATTGTATTAGAATCGTTTGCTCCATTTGTGCATTATAATCTACCGTTAGTGATACATTTTGTTTCATATTATCGTCCCCTCATCGGAAAAATAACTAATATTATTTATGTGGTTCACTCGTGTTAGTCTTGTACAGATAAATGTGCATGTTGAAAGCATGTATAAAGTAATTTTTAGGAGATTAATTAGTTTGGAAAAGAAAAGCTAGAAAACTTTGACTCCGGAGAGTCCTATAGCAGTAGGAATTCAAGATATCCTAAAAAATCTGATGAAATAAGATTCTCATCATAAAGTTGTCTAATTGATTATTGAACTCCATAACATTTTTATTAATTAACATATCAACATATCTAGAAAATTTATCTCCTTTGAATCAATGTTTCAAGTGCTGGCAGAAAGCAAAATGGATGGTTGTCTTACAGGATGGATGTGTTGCGAAATTGATATGCTTTTATACCGACTGTTGTACTCCTAGGATTGATGTTAGCGGAACAGTACTTGCAAAAGAAAAGCTCGATGTAAAGCAAATTAGCAATATCTAGAAGAAAAAAAAAGTAATAAAGAAATAACACAAGGATTTAATATGGTTTGACATAAACATGACATACGTCCATGAGGACAGAACTTGAGAGAGCTCATTGTCAGATTGTAAATACCAATACCAGAACAAACTGCTTCAAGAAAAGTGGGTTGAATTGTTGGAACTTGTCTGAATTCAATCAGGCTTGGAACTGAAGTTTTTCCATTGAAGCAAGCTTCAAGTCTTGGAATTGTTGTGCTTAAGCCTCACCCAAACTGTAAATATTCCATTCTGCTTTGCTTGTAAGCAACATTGCAGAACAGCCTACATATGTAACAACTCCCTCATCCATGCTATCTCACACAACAAGACCTAATCTCAATCACAAACCATGAAGCTCTCCTCCCTTGTTGCTCTCCTCCTTGTGTGCCTCCCCTCATGCTTTGCTCTCCCAAGAGAGTTCTCCATTGTAGGCTACTCCGAGTCCGACCTTACTTCCACTGACAGGCTCATAGATCTCTTCGAGTCATGGATGTCGAAGCACGGGAAGTCCTATCAGAGCTTCACGGAGAAGCTGAGGAGGCTTGAGATCTTCAAGGACAATCTCAAGCACATCGACGATACAAACAAGCAGAGGAGCAGCTACTGGCTTGGGCTCAATATGTTTGCAGACCTGAGTAATGAGGAGTTCAAGCAGATGTATCTTGGAGTCAGGACTGATGGATTGCCGAGGAGAAGAGATGCCAATTCTGGTTTCAGGTATGCAGATGCTGTGGACTTGCCGAAATCGGTGGACTGGAGGAAGAAGGGAGCAGTGACCTATGTCAAGGACCAAGGCCAATGTGGTAAGCAATTCAAACACTCAAGCACAGTCAGGATCAAGGGTGGCAATGGGTCATGAAACCTGATAACAACATCCAAAATTTGATCAGAGTTTCCAGATTCTGATCCTTAAAATCATTTATTGGATCTACATATAGAGATCTTTAAGTATCCAAACTCGATAGTATCTGCATAGATTAGTCCAACTAGTTTACATGGTCATATATAAATATGTCTAATATTGCTAGTAAAATCAAAACAATTTGTGAGCAAGAGACTTGTGAATTGGTGTCAATTTGATTCCTAATGGAAACAGACATGTTTGGAGAGAATTATTAGATTTTGATAATTTGAATCTAGTAAATTATCAGATTTGGATTCTCAAAAAAAAATTCTTAATGGGCTTGAATTCCCAAGTCGATCATACAAATTTACAATGGGTTTGCATGTGGATCTTGTAAGGTCAATACTCAAATTCTACGTGTTGCCACCCCTAAACTACAATATTTTCTGTCAAGAACACTTTTATTGTGAAGCCGTGTCGTGTTGTACAAACATGCAGGATGCACTTATCTCACACGGGTTTTCTATTTTATGTGGTCTCTTTTAGAAATTGCATTGTATGTGTATCGTATCGGTGTGTTGTGCGGTCTCAATGCAACATTGTTAATCATGTCATCACTCTTCCAATTAAATCTCTATGCAATAAGAAGGCTGATGCAGTAGGGAGTTAATGTTATGAATCCAACTACATGGACTAAAGACTGTAGATCCAAATGCGTCAAACCAAACGAAAATGTCGACAAGCAATTCAAATTGTAACCAAGAAATGGAATGGATGGATGCAGGTAGCTGCTGGGCATTCTCGACAGTAGCAGCAGTCGAGGGAATCAACCAAATCGTTACAGGAAACCTCACAGCACTCTCTGAGCAGGAGCTCATAGACTGCGACACATCCTACAACAGCGGATGCAATGGCGGCATCATGGACTATGCCTTCTCCTACATTGCTTCCAGCGGCGGCCTCCACACTGAAGACGACTACCCTTATCTCATGGAAGAAGGTGTTGGATATTCTGCTTAACAAGAATCAATCTGACAACTAATCAAGATCACTGAGATATCAACAATCTAATTGGCCAGGTCGGCAAATATCAGGTGGGAGGTTTTCCGTTCAATAGAACGTTCCTTAATTTAAGAACCACCTTTCAATTTCCTTCCTTTGTTAAAGCACCAATTAGACTGAATCTAAGTCAGTCTCGACTGAATCTAAGTCAGTCTCGATATACTGTAAAGTATATCCCCTGTATAAAGGAAGGAAATTGAAAGGTGGTTCTTAAATTAAGGAACGTTCTATTGAACGGAAAACCTCCCACCTGATATTTGCCGACCTGGCCAATTAGATTGTTGATATCTCAGTGATCTTGATTAGTTGTCAGATTGATTCTTGTTAAGCAGAATATCCAACAATCTTAAGACAATTACGTCCCCCGCACCGGTGCTAACGGGATAATGGACGCTGGTCTCCTAAGATACAACACTCTTTCACGGTATTTGGATAGCACTACCAAATCACCGTACGGTCGAACCTTAGTCAACCAGTACCTTCACAGGATCGTTGAAGCAGCGGTACAAGGACAAATTTCAACTGAATATTTGCCTTTACTCTTTGGAGGAGCACCCACTGTTGAGGACGATGGAAGGTTGAAGAATATTCTTCTTCAGAAGTCTTAGATTCAGACAACAATTCTATAAAAGAATCTGTTGAATTTTCTAATCCTTCTTTCAGAACGAATTTTGCAGAATCTCTGTTGGAAGTCGCTTCGGAAACCGAGTTACGGATTTCCCACTTCCCGTTTGGAAGTCACTTCAGAACTCCCTTTTGGAAGTCACTTCACTTCAGAACTCTACTTTGCAATTCAGAATGCAAAACTTAATTTGCAATTCAGAATTCAGAGAGAGAAGAGAAGATTGGTGTTGTTGTTGGTGTGTTTCAATAGAGAGTTTGGAATGCTTTATATAGCATTCCAAGAGGGGCCAACAGGTCTGAACCCAAACGAAAGGTTGCACCCTTTCGTCCCAGCAGACGTGTCGGTTGGCAGCCCAACAGTCGCAACTGTTGACGCGGAGCGGTCTGTTTCGCAACCTTTGGTTGTCCAATAGGTGCGCAACCGTTGGTAGTCCAACATGTGCGCAACCGTTAGCAATCCAACAGGTTTGCAACAGGAGCGGGTCCTTGGGACCTGATTCAAAAAGAACCAGGCCAGGTAGGGAACTCAGACTCAGACTCAGACTCAGACCAAGACCCGAGCCCGACCCGACCCGGCCCGGCCCGGCTCCGGCTCCGGCCGGCCGGCCGCCGCCGCCAGCGGCGGCGCGCGTGCGTGCGCGCACGTACGTGCATAGATCCCTCCTTTTCGCGCGCGAAAACTTCAAGTACCCAAAGGGCACACCCTTTGTTCTCATTTTTCTCTATTTATACACCATAGACTTCCATCCCATGGCCAGTGTGGGACTAAATGCTTGTAGCTAACTTTAGTCCCATTTGGCTTTGAATTAGGCAATCTTTGGACTTGAATATCTCATTCATTCGAAGTCGGAATTGAACATATGAATATACCACGTTCATCACCAATGGAAGGAGAACACACTCCAACCATCATCCAGTTGATTCGATCAACGGATCTCGCCATAATTCATCTCGAAGATTCATATATATATTCTTCAATTCCAACAATCCCCCACAATGAATGGAGATTCAAGGAATGACACACAAAGAGACTGACTCTATTGTGAAAGGTACTTGAGAAAAGAAACTGCATAAGGATAGGTGAACTAGGTCTTGAACCTTCCATAATGAAATCTTTATCGGACTTACTGGCTAATCAGTGAACTAGGTCTTGAACTGTTAGCCGTTAGTGTAAGCCAAGTCAACAAGCTTCACACAGTAACTTTCCAAATCAACTTTGGTTCTCGGTTGTGTCCGTTTTGGCCCTGGACATTCTTGGTTTCAGAGAGTATCTTTAGGGAATAACAGCCTCCATAGAAATTCCCAAAGAGCCGACCCAACTCTATGCTCACATAGGTGATGGACCTATTAAGAGTAGTCTACTCTACTCCACTTGTTTAGTAACAAGATATAGGCATCATTAAAAGCGTTAAGCTTATCCTTAACCCACTTGTAGAAAAGCACTTATGTACACCTTAGGAATGGATTGGAGTCAAGCTCCCAAGTGCTTACTTGCTGAGTCAATCATAACTAGTTTTTCCTCTTGAACTTAGTCCGTGGGATCTCCAGTCGCTAAGTGAGGTTTCCATTAAGCTGACTCGGTAAGGTTAGGTTTTTAGACCCATTCCCTTCGATGCGCAGTTTATACGCTCTCCACTTAAACCTTTAGTAAGCGGATCCGCTAAATTATCCTTTGACGATACAAAGTCAATAGAGATAATTCCATTTGAGAGCAACTGCTTCACGGTATTATGTCTACGACGAATATGTCTAGACTTACTGTTGTATAAAACTTTTTGTGCCCTAGATATAGCTGCTTGATTATCGCAGTGTATACATATAGCGGGCACTGGCTTTTGCCATAATGGTATATCTTCTAAGAATTGTCGAAGCCATTCTGCTTCTTCTCCAGCCTTATCTAAGGCTATGAATTCTGATTCCATAGTGGAACGGGCAATACATGTTTGCTTAGAAGATTTCCATGATACCGCTGCTCCTGCTAGAGTAAATACGTATCCGCTAGTTGATTTTGATTCCTCAGAATCTGCAATCCAATTAGCATCACTGTATCCTTCCAGTACAGGAGGATACTGTCCACATCTCAAGGCATATTCCTTGGTATGTGATACGTAACCCAATACTCGTAGTAGAGCGGTCCAGTGTAGATCACTAGGATTGCTAGTGTATCTACTTAACTTGCTTACAGCGTAAGCAATATCGGGTCTAGTGCAATTCATTAAATACATTAGACTTCCGATAATCTGAGAATACTCCAACTGGCGTATTCCAGTTCCTGTATTCTTATGAAGATGGACGTGTGGGAGAAAAGGATTTGTATTCTCTTTTATCCCATGATCCTTGAATCTTTCTATCATCTTTTCCACGTAGTGAGATTGAGATAGACTGATTCTCTTTTATCCCAGGATTTGCCATAAAACGACTAATAAGACTTACCACAAACATTAAGTCAGGTCGTGTGGCTGTGAGGTACATTAAGCTGCCCACCATTTGCTTATATAGTGTTGAATCAACCTTCACACCAGCTTCATCTCTGCCCACCTTCTGTCCAGGAACTATCGGGTTACAAACGGAGTTGTAATTTTGCATGCCAAACCTCTCGATCAGCTCTGCAGCATATTTTCTTTGACATATAAAGATGCCATCAGCCTTCTGCATCACTTCAATGCCAAGAAAGTATCTCATCTTCCCCAAATCAGTCATGTCAAACTCATCCTTCATAGAGCGCTTAAACTCATTCAACAATTCCTCATCATTACTAGTGAACAACAAATCATCAACATAAATGCTCACAATTATGATTTTACCTTCCTTTTGCTTGATGAATAATGTTTGTTCACTAGAGCTGCTTACAAAACCTTCCTTGACTATATAAGCCTCAATACGACTGAACCAAGCCCTGGGTGCTTGTTTCAGTCCGTAAAGGGCCTTATGCAGTTTATAAACCATGTCCTTCTTCCCTGCTACCTCATAACCTTGTGGCTGCTCTACAAATACATCCTCTTTTAACTCGCCATGTAGGAACGCAGATTTGACATCGAGCTGATAGATTCCCCATCCTCTTTGTGCTGCTACAGCAATGATCATCCTTACTGTATCCATTCGGGCCACCGGTGCGAACACTTCTGTGTAATCTACTCCGTACTCTTGAGCGTATCCTTTTACAACCAGCCGAGCTTTGAACTTGTCTATCTTTCCCAGTTCATTTAATTTGGTCTTGTAAATCCACTTAACCCCAATAGCCTTGGCTCCAACGGGAAGTGTAGTCAGCGACCACGTGTGATTCCGTTCGATGGACTGTATCTCAGCATCCATTGCCTGTTTCCATTTCTGATGTTTGACAGCTTCTTGAAAACTGATTGGATCTGATATGACCATGAAAGCTAGAGTTTCAGTCTCGACTCTAGCCACGTTTGCTTCTTCCTCTGTATCTGATAGCCCTTCTCCTGTAATATAATCTGCAGACCAGATTGGTGGTTTCCTCACCCTGCCCATTGTTGCTAACGTTTCTCCAGTTGATGGATTGTTTGGTGAAGGAACATCATCAGTGTATTCTTCTGCTTCTTCCGCTTCCTCAGCATCCTCAACATCTTCATGATCATTTTCCCACTCAAGTTCAAAGCTTTCTTCCCCAGAATAACCAACATCTTCCCAATTCCATTTCTTATCTTCCTCAAATATCACATCTCGGCTAATGTGAATCCTTTTCTCCAGTGGATCGAACATCTTAAAGGCCTTGGATTCACTGCTGAAACCTAACATGACACACTTCACGCTTTTATCATCAAGCTTGATTCTTTTAACATCTGGAACATGAACATAACCGATACAACCAAAAACTCTGAAGTGTTCGACTGATGGCTTTCTTCCACTCCATGCTTCTTTCCGGGTCATGTCTTTTACAGTGAGTGTAGGAGATCTGTTAAGAACGTGATTCACCCATTGTACAGCATCTGGCCAGAAAGTTCTTGGTACCTCTTTCTCTAACAAAGATGCTCTCACCATGTTCATGATTGTGCGGTTTTTGCGTTCAGCAACGCCATTCTGCTGAGGTGTGAAGGCTGTGGTCAGCTGTCGTTTGATTCCATGCTCTCTACAGAATTCCTTGAACTCATTTGAATTGTATTCTCCTCCTCTATCTGTTCTTAGACATTTGATGAACAATCCAGTTTGCTTTTCCACAAATGCTTTGAATGTCTTGAACTGATGAAATGCTTCTGATTTTTCTATCACAAAATATATCCATGTTTTTCTTGAGAAATCGTCAATAAAGCTTATCAAGTACCTTATTTGACTGTTTGATGGTGGATTAATCGGACCACAAAGATCAGAGTGAATAAGTTGCAATCTTTCAGTGGCTCTCCACTGGCTCTGCTTCGGAAATGGAACACGATGGTGTTTCCCTTTGACACATGCCTCACAGGTGCTTTTCACATCTCCAATTTCAGGTAGACCCACGACCATCTCTTTACTGCATAATGTGTGAAGTCCCTTGTAGCTTAGATGCCCATATCGTTGGTGCCACAGCTCTGTCTTGTCTGAGATATCAACCTGCAGGCATCTCTCCTCCTTTGTTCTGTCATTTGATTCACCTAGCAAGATAAACATTCTATTAGCACTCATAACGGATTCTGCTATTTTTCCTCTTGAGGGATGAAAGATGCTGCACGTGTTCCGATCTCCTCCTTTGAATAGCACGTCTAAACCCCTTTCTTGAAGTTGTCCAACACTCAGCAGGTTATTCTTCAATTCAGGAATATAATACACATCATTGATCACATAGCTTATTCCTTTAAGCATTATTTTCACCACTCCTTTCCCACCAACCATCAGTTTGTGATTATTTCCAAGTTTGACATTATGTGTAAAGCCAGTGTCCAAACTTGAGAACATACCTCTTTCTCCACACATATGGTTTGAACATCCAGAATCCACGAACCATACATCTCCTCTTCGAGCACCTTGAAGTTCCACATATGCCATGAGAAGAACTTCATCTTTTTCTTCGATCTCTGCAAAGTTTGCTCCACTGTTCCCATTTGGACATTCATACTTAAAATGTCCAAGATTGTGGCAGTTGTAACACTCGATTGTTGCTTTATTGAATGAGCGCCCTCTGCCCCTGCCCCGACCTCTGTATGATCCTCTACCTCTGCCTCTAACATTGAGAGCCCGATCATCTTCTTCATGACTGATTTTCTTAAATTTCTTCTCATGTACAGACAGAGAGCTTTGCAGTTCGTCAATCGTCATCCTTTCTGTGTCTTTTGACTCCTCGATGGACACCACCACATATGTGAATTTGTCTGTCAGAGTTCGAAGTATTTTCTCGACAATCTTTGAATCTGACATTTCTTCTCCGTTGCTTCTCATCTTGTTGGAGACAGACATTACTCTTCCAAAGTAATCATCAATGCTCTCTTCATTCTTCATCTCAAGAACCTCAAAATCTCTTCTTAAGGTTTGGAGAAGAGATCGCTTCACCCTTTCGTTGCCTCCAAACTTTTTCTTCATCGAATCCCAAATGATCTTGGATGTTTTGCGATTCAAGATCTGTTCAAACACAACCCGGTCAATTGCCTGGAACAGGTAGTGCTTCACTTGATGGTCCTTCATCTTGAGCTCCTCAAGATTCTTCTTCTTTGCTGCTGTTATTTCGATTCCTTCTTCTGGTTCGGCGTAACCCTCTTCCACTAGACTCCACAAACCCTTGGCACGCAAGAGATTTTCCATCAGTTCACTCCAGTGGTCATAGTGACCATCAAATTGTGGAATTTTGGTTAGTGTTTTGTCGTCGCTCATCTTCTTTCTCTTAGATCACTTTATTTTGCCCTGGCTCTGATACCAAATGTGAACTGTAAATATCAGAGACTTGCAAATGCATCAGAATGATCTATATTATTCATAGGTTCCAATGCCTTTTTATAAGGGAATACATGAAAAACTGAAAAAAAACAACTGAAACAAAGGACGTGACTCCACTAGCTCCACTACATACAGAAAAATAGCAAAATAGAAACTGACATATAAACTACAAACTGACTCAACATTCTTATCCTACTAAAGACCAGTGAAAACTTTTTTCTGTTTGCAAAAACTTTTATTCTTCTCACTTTGATGTAATATTCTTCTTGATTTGGCTTGTTTGCCTCTGACTGAATAAAAATTTTCCTTGTGCACAAAGTTTTTATTGAGAGACATCCCTTTCAAATACTATTTCAGCATTACAGACAAAACAAGAGAAAAAGACTAGTTTGCATCAAGTTGGGGCTAACTTAGCTTCATTTGGGACAAGCATACAAGAAAGAGGGGAAAGGGATAGCTTGACAAGTGAAAATAAAAAAAGTAAATGGAAAATTGAAATCACTGATGATTGTTACTCACTCCAAGTACTTAATTACACAAATTACAAATCCTGAAATATACCAAGTGTTCTCTAATAAATACTAAAGTCCGTGGCCATTAAGATATGTTAAGCTACAATAGAATATATTTTTTGAGACAAATATAATGCAAATGATCACATGAGAGGACTCCAATCATAAGGATCAAACCTAGCACACTTGTGGTATTATAGAAGGCACTTGATGAAATCTAGTGCAGATACTTGCAATCATTCTAGTACTGGAGATACTTGCTAGGCAATCCAATAATGAGCAAGATGTAGATCAAAACATACAGGATAACAATTATAAACAGAAATTTACAACTGGTACAAACTTTGTCAAGAACCCAAATTACTCAAAGCCTAGAATTTCTTTCATCAAAATATTTTTTGTAAAGGACCAACTTTTTTCCAGCATGTGTTTCTTGAAGGATAATTGCGGTAATCATAAACAGGATCTTAATGAGAACCAGGAAAGCGACAAAGTATACTTTGCATGAATTTTTCGTACGGCTTTATAATCTAGTGATTTTAGGTGTTATTGTGTAAATGTAACCTCTTTTTTGTATCTAAAGATCTCTTTGTTCTTAAAATTAGTTTTGCAATTCTCATATGCACTCCTATTTGGTTTTCTAATCTTGTTAACGAATCATAAAATAGTATCATTTAAAATATAAGTTGGATAATCCCTGCCTCTCTTTATGTGGAAGAAAATTTATCTAAAATCTAAATCAGGTGGTCGCGTTCTGTAAGCTTGTTAGTATATCTATCATGATAAGTACTCTACCAAATGTCCAGGTTTCTCTAACATATATTTATGCCTTGCATACGTAGAGAATATTTATTAACTTGGTGAAGCTAATAACAATAAAAGACCTAAAAAGAAAGAAATAAAAAAATTAATGATGATAAATATATATATTGAGAAAACAAAAGAAAACCTACCCCAACCCTGATCCCAACAAGTAATTATGATGATGATATAACATAAACAACCCATAGAAGCAAATTTTGGAGTGTTGAAATATGAATGCCCAAGATTTTTGAGCTCTGATTCTTGAACAGTGAAGAGAACAAGGGCTCAAATGTGGCTGGCAGACAAAGACTGGATTTCTACCCATCCAAGAGAGAACCTAGACTTGTTGATTATTTGGATTCTTGGCTTAGGTATGGATCTTAAACCTAAAAGGAAAATCTCCCAATTATCGGTATAGGTTTTTGAATGATTTGACAGAAACCAACATTCTCCACAAAAGATGTCCCATGCAGTGCCAATTTCAATTGCAAAGAAAGGAAATCTTTCTTAACATACATCTCAAAATCTCTTCGGAGAATTTCCCAAACTATTTGTCTATCAAAGATATCTTGGAACTTTTTCACTTGGAAAGCCGATAATGCAAACACTACGCTGTTGGATTATGGGTTTTCTTATTTGAATTGATTGTTTATTGTTTGATAAACAATAGTGTGGGCAATCTAGTGCACAGTTCGGAGCGGAGAAGACGCAATGTGACCTGTGACTAACCTTCTATGTGCCAAAATAGAGGGGCTCGTGTAAACACTACAAGGCAATTGAAACACATTCTTCATAATATAATGTAATAATATAGTAGAAATGTATTTATCATGACCACTCCATCTTTCATTGAAGGAAGTAATTTGACATATTAAGGTGTTCAACAACTGGTGTGGAAGTTCCAAACATGAGGCAAATATACGGATATCTCCTCTATAAACAAAACCAAAAGGAAAAAAAAAAAAAAAAATACCGATAGCTACTCCATAACATCTGCTGCTGAAGATTGCATGGGCTGATCCATAGATTCAAAGCTGGGAACATACCAGCCTAATTCCTCCATAATCTTATTCATCCTTTCTGTTTGACCTTTCGAATAGCCTAAAGCTGTGGTAAACAGGTATTTATATGTAGCTTTTGTGGCCATTGAGCGGTATGCAACAACATCTCTTTTAATCAAGAACTCCATCACATCCACGTCCAAATCCCCCATCAACCTCTGCTTGTAAGTACTGGCCTAATATGAGCAAGAAAAGCTTACTTTTAATTTTCTTTCAATTTAAGAACGCATATATGTCAATTATCACAATTGAAAACTTAGCATTAGGATAATTCAGAAAAGTGAGTGGTGAGGTTTCCAAACGAATTGTGGAAGATTACATAAAGGTTAGGAATCAGTGAAAACATTCTTCCATATTCAAATAAGCACATATGAACACAGAGACATCAGACATGAAATTAGTCCACTGTATTGTGGCACGGAAAATAATAATGGGATAAGTGATAAAAGTAAATGGTACCCTTCATGTATTACATGAGTAACTGAATTGATCAATGGACAATAGTTAAGAGAAACACACATGGAACATTTCACATATGACTAGTAAAATTTTATCATTCAGAGGGCATTCATTAAACTTGCAAGAATTTATAGAAAGAGATGACAAAAGTTCCATCATATTATACATCATAAACGTATGTCTGAACAAACAAAGAGGATTAGAAGGTGGAAGCAAGAACCATGGTGACAGTATAATTATCAAGAGATTATTTTCTCATACCTAGGATTTGAATAATGTCATTCTATTTATTCAGAACTAGCTTCACGTTCCAAACTGTAAATAATATTCAAGTGTGTGCAAATATGTTATGATTTACTTAAGAGTCATCATTTCTAAAAGTAGAATTTGAAAAAGATAGATTTTGCTACAAGGAGGGGGCCAGGACCTTTGGATGCGGGGGCTTGGGGAAGGGGGAGGGGGGGGGGGGGGGGGGGTATTAAAATATAAAAACTTAGTTTAGTTTCCGCAGAAGTTTGTGTGCTCTAGAATGTAATTAGGCTAATCTGCACTGATTCCTTCAATTCAAATTACAATTTATATTAACTGTTCATTTTGGAAAAGTAAAAAGTACTTGTATTGATGCCCATGAGCTCTGAGGCCCCCCAGGTTTAAGTTCTGATTATAGCCTTTCAACCAGAAAGAAGAACGTTTGTCTGAAATATATGATTAATTGTAATGGAATACAACAGAAAACTAAGAACACACACAAAAGTATACAATTTACACCTTGTTCTTCTCACCAGATGTCTATTGGTTCAATAAAAAACGGCAACAGAACTTTTCATTTTCCAATAATTAATGTTCTAATAGCAATGAAACATCTAAATGATTGTATATTTGTATGGCTCGAGAGCTCCATTACTTGAGTTTGAATTCAATGCAATGTACTGCAGTAGAAGAAATGTGGTTACTTTCTGCTTGGTCGATGTTTAAACATGTTCCCTTTTGCAGTCCAAAATGTTAGCATAGCTATTATTTACATATCCGACATAAAACCTCTCCATATTGCCTTTTGTCAATTCATCTTATATGCTTTTACTCCCTCTTAATTCGTAGTAAACTGGTTAAGGAGTGCATGACAGAATTCCTTCGTCAATAAAGAGTTTAAAGCATAAGTTAGCGAACTAACTTGATTGATCGATCTTATGTTAGCATCTTCACGCAGGAAATAGAATGAAATCTATGTAGCCAGAACACACACAACCCCCACCCACCACCCAGAAATAAACAGAAAAAACCAGTTACATTTTTGTGAACTGTGAACTGTATTAAGCAGAGACCGACTCTTAATTTCTGTGTGCAGTCACATAAACTACTCTTTTGCTGCGTGAAAAGAACCTAGCACGCGCACCAAAATCAACAAATCTATAACTCGAACAAAATACACTATAAGGTTAATTTTTACTCATATCAGAAATTGATCTCTCAAGAATAAAAATCAACGCAAAATTTGATACTGAGTGAACAACAGATTATAGCAAGTACGCCTTCATACTTTTCTTGACTCTGAAACTGTGTATTATGCTTTGGTACTAAACAAATAAAAAATAAAAAAAAATCTAGATTGCATTGTGCCTTTGACATTAATCAAAATAATGCAAGTCAATCTTTGTAATCTTTATAAAAAATTCTTACCATCTGGGGTTTCTTGATTAACTTGGACCTTAGGGTTCTTCCGTGTTTTCAGAATAGCCTTCCTTAATCTCTGCGAGGGGGAAAAAACACAGAGAGACATAAATACAAACACCTTCAGCTCAAACCCAACAAGACCCAAATCCCAACTCATGAAAACTTCTCATTTCACCTCAGCTGCATTTTCTAATGCACTCTTAGGAATCATCCAAGGGAAAGCAAACGACTTTGGATTTGTCGAGATGCAGCCTGGATTTATTGAGGGACAAAGGCCTAATTTTCTAGAATGAACTAAAAGAGAGGGCGTGAGTGCACACAATTATTATTCGGTGTGCATTTATCATCCTTTCTGCCTCTCTTCAGCTCCTCTCTCTCCCCATATAAATATCTCCCCTTCATTTCTTCCCCAATCAAAAAAAAATATATGAGCTCACGAAGATCAAAACCCTAGGGTTTCAAGCTCCTCGCTCCCCGAGAACCAAAAAACTTTGAAACGCTAGATTTCAACTCTATCAACTCAATGGATCCCGATGCCGTCGCCAAGGCCTTCGTCGAGCACTACTACCGCACCTTCGACTCGAACCGAGCTTCCCTTGGAAACCTGTACCAAGACAACTCTATGCTGACCTTCGAAGGCGCCAAGATCCAGGGATCGCAGGCGATCGTCGCGAAGCTGACGAGCTTGCCGTTCCAGCAGTGTCTCCACAACGTCTCCACTATCGACTGCCAGCCCTCCGGTCCCGCCGGCGGCGTCCTCGTCTTCGTGAGCGGATCACTCCAGCTCGTCGGCGAGCAGCACGCTCTAAAGTTCAGCCAGGTATTGCAATCTCTTTCTCGATCTCGGTGAGTCTAAGTTTATGTTCATGATTTCTGTAGGTTTTTGACTTGATCTAGTGTAGATCTAGGGTTTATTTTGGAAATTGATGCTTCAACTCATTGTGGATATTTATTTTATTAACTGCTTTGCTTGTGGGAGATCTAGGGCTTAACAATTATTCTTAAAAGTACAAGTTAATCTGATGATCATGGTACTGCGATCTTGATTTCCATAAATTTGTATTAGTGTCCTGGATAATGGATCGATCCGTGATTTCTCGTTTTAAAAACAAAACCATAGTATACTCATTCTTCTAGTATTTTTGTTTATTTGATGATAATTCTTCTGAATCATAAGTTGTATTTTTTTTCTGGTTGTAAACAATGTTTTCCTTATGTCTCGGACTGGGGATAATAAAATTGTGGATTTTGAATTTTCGTACTTGATGTTTTTGGTCGGTGTTTGGTCTTGCGTTTAGATGGTGGGAGAAATTAGCGTTTATTTATTGGATAATGCATGGATGTTAATATTGACAGTTAATTTTATTTCTTAATGTTGGTGAGTGCTTACAGTCTTATTTTCCTGAACTATTACTGATCTGTACTCTGGGGTTCAGAAGACTTACTCTGGTTGATTGATATATAGATCTTCTATTCACGATATGTTTTTTTTATTCTCTCTAGGAATTTTCATTTGGGATGGGTATATCTTATTTTAGATTTTTGTACTCTGGTCCCACACTCTGTCTCGATTTCTGAAGGAGAATTTTGAGCATGCATCACATCTCTCTAGTGTGAACTTCTAGGGTCTTTTCTATGGGAATATCAGCTAGAATTTTATGTATGACCTACAAACCTTATACACTATCAAATTGAAGGGTTTTTTTTTTTTTTGTTTGTTGGGGGGGGGGGGGGGGGGGGGGGGTCTTGTGTGTATGTGTCAGTTAGTAAACTAAAAATTGTGATGTGTATATCACTTTCATGTGGTGGATATACACTTTTGTATTTTTGCACCTATAACATCAAGATTTGTACTGTACTACCGTGTAAGCAAAATCTCATGATCATGGTAGGAGATCTCTGCATGAGCATATCACTTTCATGGTGTGGATATACACTTTTGTATTTTGCACTTATAACATCAAGATTTGTACCGTACTACCGTGTAAGCAAAATCTCATTAAATGGACTTAACATCTACATTATACGTCCTAATCATAGATCAAAATCTCGGTATCGGTATCAGGCAGTGTTTTTTAATATCAATATCGGTAATATCGGTCATTAATATCAGCATTTTTGGTCGTATTACAATATTGGCCCAGACATTAGGGTTAATATCATATTAGGTACTTGAAAATCTGATGCAATATTGTCGATATGTATTGGAATCGGCTGAATATTTGAAACTATGGCCCTAAATATAGACATGAATAGATATACATCAATTAAATAAAACATGATTGAGATAATAAAGAGTGATATGAAACTATAGAAGCAAGGAAAAACAGCAGAATAGTGGAAGAACAGAAACACATTTATCTGAACCCATAGTAATTTTACAAGTTGATCTTCAACACCTATAATGTCTTCACAATGGAAACCTATATTGTCTTCATCATGCAATCTTCTTTTTGTAGGGTGCTTTTTTGTATTGATGTATACCTTGGTTGTGACCTATGATTTATGCACCTGACTGCGTGGCCAAGAATCTTTATTTCTGAATTTGCTGTTTTTATCCTTGCTATGTGTCTTGGTTTTGCAAATGATTGGCTCTTTGTTTTGTATTTAGGATGTTGTTAGGGTTGCTTTGTCTTGGTTTTGCAGATGGCAGGTTGATTTTTTTTTTTTTTTTTTTTTTTTTGAACAAAAGCTCTAGCCCGGTATTGAACTTGAGACCTCTCATTTCCCATCCCAATCTTTTTAACCCTGAATCAGGTCTCGGTGGCTGATCAATCATTCTTTGCACCTTTATTTTAAGCCCCCAAGTGCAGCAGGACTACCAGGACTACCAATCTCGTTCTTCCTTTTGTTCTTTAAATTTAATTTTATATCTGAAAATTTTGTATATTTTATTTTATTTTCCCCCCTGAAACTGACATTGTAGGATTCTTATTTTGAAATTGATGTTTCTCTGTTTCTGTGTTCTGTATCTTGGTAAGGAAAACTGTAGGCTTTTCTTTTTTACATCTCACATTTCATGACAAATCAATCACTGTTGGTCCCGGTTTTTGAGCCCCCAAGTCCAATAGGATTGGTTATCCTATTTTGCCTCTGCAACCCACCCTCTAGGTTTCTTGTTGAGGATTTTCCTGAATCTATTTTTAGCTTCACTGATCTATTCGTTTGATCTATTGTTTCCCTTGTTAGTGTGTTTCTCTTCTTTGTTTCTTTTCCTTCTCGATGTATGATTTTATTTTGTTGATAAAGAAATTGTTCTAGGAGCTTTATTAGTTTGGTTAGTTTATTACTTTTTTTGTTCCACATTACTTTATTGGATCAATTCTTTTGATGATCTGTGCTTTTTTTCTGTAGTTTTTCAGCTGTGCATTATGTACTCTTTTAATTTCATCTTTAGTATTTCTATCTTTATCACATGTTCTGCAGTATCTGGAGTTAGGAAATTTGAATATTTTATTCCTTTTCAGGTGTCCATTGTTGGCTGTGATAATTGGTCTCTCTGTTTTTCAATTTTTATGTTTTTTGGGTGATTGCTAGAGTTGTCTCAGTCTTTTTAAAATGATTTCTTATCATTTAACAGTTATTTACTACTCTAATAACTTTTGTAGCTTGATATTAATTTTTATTATTGCTTTAATTAATATTCATTTTTGTCATTGATTTGTTTTAGGGTCAATGATGTGCATGCATGTTGAATACCTTATCTGATCTAGGGTTTCTATTATGACATAGGAGTCTGATGCTACTATTGTCATTGATTCTCCAATGTAATTTAAGAGTTTACACAGTATCTGGATTTAGGAGATTTCTGTTCCTTTTCAGGTGCCTGTTTATGGCTTTGGTAATTGGTCTCTCTATTTTTTTGGGTTTATGTGATTGCTCGGTTTATCTTGACTGAATTATCTGCTGTTTTCCTTTCGAAAAATTTTCTTATTATTTAACAGTTATTTATTTTTGAGTGACTTTAATTGTTTTGATGAGTATACTTAAGTTTTCTGTCAAGAATACCCTGCTTGATGTTTTTGTGTAATTGCTTTCATTATATCCCTGAAATTATAATTCTGTTTGAGGTCGGTGATTTGCATGTTGAGTGTCTGATCTGATCCATAATACTATTATACTTTTATGTGCTTGGGATTTTCACGTATTCTGCTCAAGTTCTAAATATCGGATATCGGGATCGTATCGGATAGGGGTTTTCATATCGGATATCCAGATATCAGGGGAGATATCGGGGATTCGCGCATATTGGGTGTTCATATCGGACACTATATATAATGAAATATTGATAATTGAAAGTTGATTTAGTGTCATAGATATCATCTACCAAATATAAATGATGTAATATGCATGCAAAGATGGTCGGGGGGACCTCAATGGTCGTCGCGCTCGTCGATTCAAGGGAAGCTCAGGGGGTGCAAGGGGAGCTCCTCGCGCTCGAGGGGAGATCATCGCGCTCGGAGAATGAAAGCGAGGTAAGTGTCGTCGCCGACAATTCAAGGAGGAGAAAAGTTAAGGCTTGAATTTTATTGAGTCCTAACAATGCATACAACACTTGTATAGTCGGGTGACGGGTGGGATTTGGGTTCAATATTGATGGGTTCAAAAAAAATGAACCCAATTAAAATAAAATCCATGTCAACCGATTTTGCGCCGACTCATATCTGGTGATTTATCGGCCGATATTTCAAATATCGGCCGTTTTTTGCTGCAAACGATATGGAGAATGATTTTCCCTTATCGTATCGGCAGAAGGCAAAAAAGGAGATATAGGATGATATCTCGGCCGATATTTAAAACAGTGATTCCACTTTTGATCTCTTTTTCTAGATGTCATTTCCATGCTGAAAATTGATATAAGATCTGTCTATAACAGATGATTGGATTAGGTGCCTAGGTCTTTTCCTGTAATATGTGCTGCTGGGCATAGAAGCCTTGATAGTTTTGTTATTCTGATCTGTTTGGATCTGAGCTTAGATTACCCCATTAAGATGGCACACTTGTTCTGTGTCTTGGTTGCATGCCAGTTTTTGGGCCTTTATTTTGAGAGAGATGTAAAGACAGTTCTGAAACTAATGCCTCTAGGGCCATACTGGGAGGTTCTATTAGGTGGTACAATATAAGAGTGACAACAGAAGCAGCTAAAATTGATCATGTCTTTGTTCTCTACGCATTACGTGTTCCTAGAATTTACATTACTTGTTAAGCTGGTATTGATGATATAATGATATGCTTTTAATGCATGACTAATGCAGATATATCAATCCGTCCTGGTGTTTAAGTTGTCAGTACATCAGTAGGAAACAGTTGGGACCAGGCATGAATCTACTGATGGACAGTTGGCTTTAACCTGATGATATGTGTATGATTTTGATCAATTGATCATATGAGGCTTTTTCCAGCTCTGAGTGAAATAAGGACTGAGAATGTGCTGAGAGAACTTGAAAAGTAGGTGGGGTTTAAAGCTTCTGTTTATAATCACTTACTGCTTAAACGTGCATTTATGGTGCCTATAAGATGTGTAAGCCATAAAAGTGGAGAGAGTTAAATGTTTTCCTTTTATTTTAAATATTTGCTTAAGAATTTAAGTGGTGGTTATGATGACATTTCAATGCTTAGCTTAGCACAGTTCCAATGCACTGAGGCATGGCGAGGTGTCATGTTTATGCTTGTTTTATTGCTCATAGCTTGAGCTTGACAAAATAAGATGTCTTCAAGATTTGGCTTGTTAAGCAACCAAGTGCTCAAGGTTAACGTGATTATGTTTGTCTGTTACAATTTGGCAATCAGCCTTAGTTTAAATAGCTTAACTGAGGAGCTGCTTGTTATGTTATTATTTTAACAATTAGTTTACATAGTTTAACTAATAACAACTTTAGTAATGTAGTTTAATTGAGGGGTTGTTTGTCTATGTTATTATTTAACAGTTAGTTTACAAAGTTTAACTGATGAGTTGACACATACAGAGCAAATTGTATAAAATTGTTCATGGTTTATTGTTTTAGTTACTGTTTTCATTCTGCTGTTTTGAGGAGGAATATTTGGCAGAGAGCCTATAAATTTTGGAAGGCACTTTGTCTTGGTTCTGCATGAATGTTTGAGTGCTGCTTAACACTAGAAGGTGATATACATAAACAAGCTGCAGTGGAACATAATCAATTTATAGTAGTGGCTTCATTTTGTTTATTTGCTAGTCGCATCTGATGTTTCTGAATTACCATGGATTCCATTGTGGTGACATGCTCTCTGTAACTTCTTTCTCTGTTTGTGAAATGCATGATAGTACTGACATGTTCTGTTAATTTTAGTGTTGAGATGGTGAATTCATATGACCCCTTCTGAATTATGCATCATTTATGTGCTTTACACGTGCACATCAAGCACGCATTATACCGTGAAACCTACCAGAGTCTGGTTTTATTTAGGGTTATAGTTGAGGTTCCTTTTTGTTATCATTTATTCTCCATTGTTCTAATCATTTATGGTTGCCATGTCATGGGGTGCAGATGTTCCATTGATGCCGACTCCACAGGGAAGCTTCTTTGTGCTGAATGACATATTTCGGTTGAACTATGCCTGATGAGCATCTTTCTGGAGCCAGGGCGGGTTGGAATTGTTTCGAGGGTTTTGGTATTCTGTTTGGTTGTTTGATATTTCCTTCGGTGGGAGAATTTGCTCGAAATGAAAAAGTGAAAAAAACATGTTATAGTTTTACTACAGTGCAGGAATGAACCTGTAATCATTTGTCTAATCTCTTTTCTATCATGGTATTGCCCATTTTGGATGACTTTTCTCTGCTAAAAGTGTTACATTGTCTTTTATTAAAAATAAATTGTTCTCGAGTGGATGGTTTTGCTACTAGACATCCTATACCTAATTTTGGTGCTCTCTCTCTCTCACTCTCTCTCTCTCTCTCTCGCAGTGGCGTCTCGTTGTGTTAACATGAAGCAGGAATTGCTAGTTACATTTTGAATTCTGCTTCAAGTTAGGATGAGTGATTTGTAACCATGAATACAGTTTCCATAGTCTGATATGATAGCTCTGTGGTTAACACACACTGTTGAAACCCTAGTTTTGATTACTTCAGATTTTGGTTTTTGATTGTTGTTTACACTGTTTGAGTAACATTAATATCTAGTTGTGATTGCTTCAGATTTCCTTTGGGTTGCGCACAGTGCGGCAGTTTTTAGTTGTATTTGCTCCTTTTTAAGCAGCTGTGAAGGGACATTGTATTTTGCCTTCAAACTGATTGAGGATGTCAGGTTCATGTGCTTATATTGTTTGTGTCGTTTAAAAGACCCATGTGTTCTGATCAGCAGATAAATCAGACAAGATTGAAAAAGAAGACAGGATTGATAGGAGCTCCCTACAACCTGCACAGAAGCAGCTCTGCTGCAGAGGCAAGTCTGAGCGTGATTCTCATTTCTGAAAAACTGCAGGCAGGTTACAGAATCACAGTTGAGAATAATTTGCCAAGCATTTTTTTTTTTTTTAAAGTTTCGCCGTAGACCTTGTACACAGTAAAACAACACATACCAACTCAACGCGGTTACAGAGCTACGACAGAAGACCCAATTGCAATGTTACACAGTTGACTTTATGGGCTTCGCATCGTCAACATTACACCTAGTTTACTATAAGCTCCTCTTATATCTATTCCATAATTTTTGGGATTAACAGGGTGATCTTGATAAGCTGAAGGCAAGAACACAAGGTTCCATTTGCTAAGGGGTTCTGGTCTCAGTAGACTTGAATGACTTCATATCTACAATGGCGGACTGGTCGGCTCCGGAATCAATGGCTTCTTTGCTTGCTTGCACGAACCTTGACACAGACCGAGTCACGTACTGGTCAGCTTCTTTAACAGTCATTTGCATGCTTGTGTCATCACCCGAGCTGCTCAAGGGGAAATCGCCGTTGAGGGCTTTAGCCAAATCAACTAGTTCTCGCTGGAACTCTGTCAACATGCTGTCTTCTTTTGGCTCGGCGTTTCTCAAGGGAACCACATCCGGCAGCACTTCTGCAAAAATTAGAGTTCATCACCATCAACACTAGGGCTCATGAAGGAACAGAGTCTCCATGAGTCGCAACATTTTTAGATTCTCATGAAAGCAATATTGTGCAGATACTGCAGTTAAAACTAAAAGAAGCATCACATACAACTAGATTTCGCATATAGCATAAATGCTTTTATGTGCTACATATAATTGCTATCATTTCTGTAGATTGTTGAGAGATTGAAAACAGACTTATGCCCTAATTACCATTGGGTAAGACATAATCAAATGTCAAATAAACCGCATACCTGGGCAATCTGTTCTTGGTGCCTCCAGGTCGCTCAAGATTTGCTCAAATGTCCCTGCCCAAGCATCTCTTTTGGTCAAGAAATTTGATTTCAGGTTGAAAATCTTCTTTATGGTTGCAGGTATCGACGAGTGTTCATACTCAGAGGTCATGCTTGGCCCGTTGGCTTTGCTCACGACTGCGGCAGAACAGATACTTAGAGACTTATGGCATCAACATTCTTCATACAAATGCTCAAATGTAGCGTTTGCTTGAAAAATAAGCTCATTGAAGTTAGAAACATTAGAGTAGAGAATCCAAATATCATGGCCAATAGATTTGAGTTTCCGACTACAAATGAACCGGTACTAGTGAGCAGCGGAGGACATAATCAAGTTTAATTTTATGATCTTACTCTTATTCTTAAGAACCATATTGGTTGAAAATTTATTTGGCATGAATTTATGTCAGAAAAACAAACTGCAAGTTGGTTGTCACTTTCAATCTACAGCATTATGGTCTATATTCTTTTCTGTGATGAAAAAATAATGTCATATTTCTACGTCAACTCACCAATTCAAGCACAAGAAAACAACAATCACAAAGCAGTAAACCAGCTAAAGTTCTTCATCAGCCTCAGAAAAAAATGAAACAAGAAATGACAAACACCATTTACCTGTTCCTTTCTTGATCCATGGCGAAACCATGATGGTGGGGATTCTAACTCCCAACCTATCAAACCCGAAGAAGGATGGGGACGGTCCCTTGATCCCGTCAGGATTCGGAACACCGACATAAGGAGTCTCAACATGATCATAGAACCCTCCGTGCTCATCATAAGTAACAATCAACAAACTCTGATTCCACTGCGGACTCGATCTCAATGCCTCATACACTCCCTTCACCAACTTCTGCCCATTGGCGACGTCATGCGAGGGATGATCATCATCAGCTCCTGCACCAACCAAATCAAAGTACCTCGGCTCGATCACACTCAAATTTCTAAGCTTCCCTTGCCTTGCATGATCCTTAAAAGTCTGGAACCAATGAAACTTGGAGATGTACTTCAATCTCCTCAAATTCCTATTGAAAAATGTCGTTGGTATGTTCTTGAAATACACACAAAAATCCAGTCCATCCTCATGCAAAGAATCAAAGATGGTCCTCTGAGGATACCCAAAAGAAGCTTGAACTTATCATTGCCGACCGATCCATGTGAAGTTGCAGAGTACACAAACAGCCTGTTAGGCTGCGTAGGGCCAGGGATCGATGAAAACCAACGATCAAACACTGCAAATTCTTGCACTAAAGTTTTAAACACCGGCAAATTCTCAGGTTTGAAGCCTTTCATCACAGTGTCTGACAAGTTCTGAGAGATTGTGAGGGCTTGCTGGACAAAACCAGACATGGAAGGGATTGAGCCGGACCCGAAAACTTGCTCATAGACATCCTCAAAGGAGTGACCTGGATCAGGGTCCACGAACTGGGCATCATTGGAGACACAAACTGCAGGGGATTGGGTTGAGCTTGGGTTGCATTCAGAGCCAGTGAGGCCATTGATTGAGGGTTGATGGATTTCTTCATCCAACCAAGCATGTGGTCAAATGACCTGTTCTCAAGGACTAGGACTACAACATTCTTGATGGGTTGCTGCTTCTGATGATGTTGTTGTTGTTGTTGTTGGTTGGCTTCAGTGAAGCAATGTGGGTGATGGAGGAAAAGGTTAATGGTTGTGAGGAGATAGAGGAAGAGGAGAGTAGAGATTGGTTGAGATCTTGGCATTATTATATGAATCTAATCAAAGTAAAAAAGAAACATAAAACTTCAGGAATGAATCAAGATGCAAGAAATTAAACAAGAAACAGGCTATATCATTGTTAGAGACTTACCTTGCTCTTGCTTTTGTGGAGAAGAGAGAAACCTTGTGTATGATCTCAAGGAGACTGAAGATAAGAAGGTACTCCTTATTATTCTTCTATGGTATTAAAATAATAAGGGAGAATTTTATTTAACTACTGTTTCAATTTAGGTGAATGTAGGCAGAGGGAAATATGGGCTTGATTGATTTGTTTTTCTTTGCGTTGTTGTACATTTATTATGACTGAAATCCTTTAATGAAAGAAGAAGATATAATTGCAATATATTATGATTTTGTTTTTGTGTGGTAAAAATAAAAAGAGTCAAGTTTCAGTACCAACTCTATGAGAGTGAAGGAATAATTGTGGGCTCACTTTAATGTGAGAAAACGGAGGAAGAGAACAAAGAAGAAATGATACATATTTGTTTGCCATGTAACGTGAACGTGCAGAGCATGATTGAACCCATGGCTGGGTTCTCATTCCAATTTGTCTGCTTACAGCATTTCAGCAGGAAGGAGAAGAAAGCAACAATGTTCTGAGGGCACATGTTATCAAAGACTCACAGGCAAGGAGAGAGGCAAAGTGGGTGGTGGTCAAGAAACAAGTTGGGCATTCCAACAAGAGAAATGCCAAGTTTTTTTATGTCGGCAAGATGTCACTTTAGGGATCAGCTCACATGATAACATGTACAATGCAACACATGTGAACTTGTTACAGCCTGTTCATACATGAGCAAGCAACATGTGGAGCCTCAATTTCCAAAGAGAGATGGTGAACTGTGATGAAAAATTGAACTTAATTTGAGTTCTCAGGATGTGGAAATGTGTATGCTGAATCAATGATAACATTGAACTGGCTACACTTTACTGGGAGCGGATATTTCCATCTCAAAATTGATGAAAGCACCCCCAAATTGATGAAGCCCCTCAAATTGATGAAGGCACACCTGCCCTCCTCCTCCATCTCTGTGACCCCCTCCTCCCCGGCGACCACCTCTCCCTCCCCCCTCTCCTCCCCCCCCCCCCCCCCCCCCCCCCGCCCCTCCCCACTCACCTTCCCCATCGATCTCACCCTCCCCCTCCCTCCCCCCTCCTCCCCCCTCCCCCCGCTGGCCTCTCCCCCAACCCGATCTCCCTCAGAACTGTTTGGTCAGATTCAGTTGGTCAGATTCAGTCGAACAGCTCTGGGGAGATCGGGGGGAGGGGGAGGAAGATCGTGGGGGTGGGGGGGGGGGGGGATTGGGGAGTGGGTGGGGGAGATCGGCGGGGGGGGGGGGGTCAGGAGGAATGCCAGGGAGGGAAGGGGGAGATCGAGAAGGGGGCCGGGGGAGGCCGAGGAGGGAGGGGGAGGCCGAGGAGGAAGAAGAAGAAGAAAGAGGTATTGAACTTTTTCACCGGGGTGAAATTGTTATAAAAAATAATGGCACATTTGCAATAATTTTTGGGTGCCTTCATCAATTTTTGGGGTGGAAATATCTGTTCCCAATCGTGATAAATAAATTAAAGATAGTAATGTCACATGGATAGATTTTAACAATAAGTCACATGCATACTTAAGACAATTCTAATCAAATCAAACACAGTACACAGTTATAATTACAATAGTCCTACTCGCAATATTAAAGATAAGCAGGTTACGCGTTCTCAATTCATACAACTCACAATATTTAGTAGACAACATGAAGCTGATAATATTTTAGAGATGAAAATACTAGATGCAATCGATGAATAATCAAACTGCAAAATTAGAAACTCACCTACTGAGAAGCAACTGTTCTCAAGTATCAGTTGCAGCTGTTGGTCTTGTTATGACTGAACTTGTGCTTGTTGATCTGATTTTCTTCCCGTGTAATCTGATGTCGTTGTTGTGTTGCAGTTGCTGTTGAAGTTGTTGTTGAGGATTTATTTAGGAAAATGGTTATCAGTTTTACTGTCTCTGAGTTTATGAGCTATTGTGCAGGCATATCACACTAATCTGAAGCAGGTAACGATTCTTTCTTTTGGTTTCTTCTCTGGATTGCTTCGGGACAATAAGATGCAGCAGAAGGACATGGAAAAAATTGATTAAATGTACGAGTTAGACGTGAAGCTTCTGTTCATGCTTTTGTTCTGATGCCATCTTTTGAAAACATGCTTCAGTTTAGATATTTTGTTGTTCTTTTGGTGTCCCAGAGATTCACTCTGCTCCCTGAAAAGGAAGTTTCCCCTCCATGGAGTCTCTTTTGTTTTAGTTCAGGAGAAAAATTTGAAGGTTTTTGACCTGACAGTCACCAATTTCGTTTGTTCTTGGATTTACTGAAACAACGCATTCTGTTTTTTGAGAACATCACTGAAATATTGCATTCCGTTAATAGAAAAATAAACTCTCTCACATTTTCTCTAATGTGTTCCAATCAAACTGTTCTCTCAGCTGCTGCAGTCATTCTTTTGATTCTGGCAAATTTGATTGCAAGCTAAAGAGATCAAAGAGTATTTCGAACACGAAAGCTTTCGAGAACGCCATCTTCTACCTCAATTTGTGTGCCGATAAAGGGTGGGGGAACCTGTGCATTGTCGTCGAGAAGCTGTGCATTGTTGTCGTTGCTGTCGCAACCATTAAGAACGATATCAGAAACAGAGGATGCAATCAACAGTCTCCAACTAGAGACACCATGACAACTCAATCGCCAAACAGATGCCCCCATTGTGAGTTAGCTTGCTGTTGGTGCCCGATGTTCTAAAAGAGCCCATGCATCAAATTTCATATGCGAGCTCTCACATCGCAGTCCTCTGTTATTTCTCAGATAATTTTTCACCCAAATTGTTGTCTTATTGTTATCATATCAATAGTTGTATCATATAGCACATGTAAATGTTCTGTTACACAACTCCATTTAAATCTTTCTTTCTTGATATTTACTCATTCAACACTCAAAACAATTCTACTATAAATCAATGCCTTCACTTTCAGATAATTGGGAGTTATCAGTTGTTGCTGTTGTGATATGGATCACCAAAATAATAAGAGACGTCGCAGAAATCCCAAACAATATACTGTAACAAGCAGTATATCTAAATCACAACAAGAGGAAGAACACACAAACACAAATCAAGAAACACAAGAATTGAAAGAAGAGTGAAAGAAAATTCTATTAACCTGAGAAGTAATATAAGATTTTATAATGGATCCTCTCCAAACTCTCAATACAAAGTGAAAATCTCTTTGTTGAGCACTTTTCATAAAACCCTCAAACCTAAGAATTTTATAGACCTCTAAAATAAATCTAGACTTTCATATCTTCAGTAAAATCATCCTAACCACCCAATCAACCGCCTCTGAAAGAAGAGATGCAGAAATCTCTTAAGAATCCCAATTAGAAAACAACTCGGATACTGAAAAACCCGCAGCTGTCGACAGGCCTTGACCGGCTGTCGACAGACTGAGAGTGGGTTTGCGGTTGATCAATTATCGACAGCTGGGCGACAAACTAAGATGTAGGTTGTCGACAGACCTTGCTAGATGTCAGCTGTCGACAGACCTTGCTGGCTGTCTGTAGACTGACACGTTGTAAATGGTCCCAGATAAATAACATATGAATTGGCCATTGATTTCGAAAAGTTAAGTTCCCTTTGATTTCACAAAATTTTAGCAGCACCTCCCCTAAATATTTTCATTTTCTCATGATACAAGACATTGCTTTCGGCTCATAACGGCTTCCTTATATCAATTAAAAATTTCAGCCTACTCGGCTTACTTAACAATGGATGCAATATATACTTCATAATCAATTCACACTTCTTTTTACATACATCCACATCATGGCCCTACAAAGGCAAACTTTCGGTCCATAACATCAACAGCTTCAATTCCATACATCATGTCACCCAGATGAACCTCCCAGTCTAGGTTCCCAAAATATTACATATACCTTAAGTTCCCCAAAATCAAAATGTATCACCCAAGACAAGATACATGCAATAAGTATTCCATACGCAAAAGTTAGAACGGTATCAAATAAGCATACAAGTGAGGATAACTAGCAAAAATGGAAAACTAAAGCGGATGGCATGTCGTTCCTCCTTTCGTTAAAACCATAGGGCTACACCGGTCTTTTACCCTTATCCAAACCTGAAATAGGTGGAAGAAAATAAAATGAGCTCGGCGGCTCAATGAGTAAACCATACTAGAAATATATTAGTACAAGGCTTCATAAAACAATACATTCTAGGAGAGGTCTTTTATATTTAAGACTAATATGCGATGCAACTTCTTCTATAACTTGCTTTACCTTAGACTCCATCACTAATGATTTAGATGTCTCAATTACCATGAGTTTTTCATTCTATATGCCAATTTAAAGTGAATTGCTTACATGCAGGTGCATGCAAACATGTATATACATATACATCTACATCAAACGGTTTACCATTTTATTAAGTCATGACATCCTCGGTTTAACATACACTATCAAAGTGAGACAAAGTTTGACAGTTCGCTTTAGGTGAAGTATTCATGCATAATTCTATAATCTAGAGTCAATTCACCGTCTTCCTCCTCTTACCGGCTCGCGCCCAGCCCCTTCCTCCATTTAGCATATACGTAAACATATATTATTAAGTCCCCATCTTCCCCTCCTACCGGCACGCCCGCCCCCTTCCTCCATTTAGCATATATATATATATATGTGTGTGTGTGTGTGTGTGTGTGTGTGTGTGTGTGTATATATATATGCATATGTATATATGTATATATATATATATGTATGTATGTATATATATAGAGAGAGAAATGTAAATCAGCTGACACAGGAGGCAACTCCCTCCTATGTTGCACTCAAAAATCAATTTCCCGAGTAAATTTTTAAGATCCGACCGCACATTATCATCTTCATATTCTAAGATATACACATATAAAAAATCAAGTGATTTGAAGTTGTTGGCCCAATGGCCTTCCACCCTAGTTTTGATGATGATTAACTCATGTAGTTATGTTTACTAATAATCTTGTGTTGTTTAAGTTTCAGATCATTAACCAAGATATTAGTTGGCGATTAGCTTCAACAAGGAGTTTAGAAGCTTTTCTTTGTGATTCCGGTACCAAAGCTTAAAGATCATTCGTTTGCACTTGGTGGATCACGGTTTGGGAGCAAGTCTACTTGAAGATGGAGGTCATCAAGAAGACTTAGGTATCCTAGTTTAGATAGTGTGTTTAGATCCATTTGTAAAGCTTAGTATAGTTGATATGCTCAAGTGCACACAACACACACGTTTCATGATTTGGTTTTTGGTTTTCATGAATAGTAGATCAAAACAAGTTTACTTTATTCCTATGTATATTAGATATGTTCTAGATATACAAACATGCTTTAGACTTGCTAGACAAACTTATTTTGACTATCCTATTCATGGTTTGAAAAATCAAGTTTGATAAAAATACAAGTGTTGGTTTTGATAAAATTTGCAAGACTCAAAATTGAATTGATATGATTGATATTGTCTTGAAATTTTTATCACTTGTTTGTGTTTGAATATAAAATGTTAAAACAAGTTTTATGGGATTTGCAGAAAAGATAAAATATTTTTTATAAAATATTTTTCCCAGTTTCTGACCCAGGTTTTGTGCTGACAGGCCGGTCGGTCGACCCAGACGGTCGACCGCACCAAGGGCCGGTCGACCCGTTGGGTCGACCGACGTGCACAGATGTGCACGTCTGGAAGGCACAAACTCAGTCGACCGTACGGGTCGACCGGGTTGAGAGCAGAGCTCTCTGTTTGTTTGGGTCGACCGTGCCGATCGACCGTAGTTGCCCAACGGTCACATTTCTGACCGTTGGCGGTCGACTCGGGCGGTCGACCGGCAGTCTGTCAGACTGCCAGCTCAGCCTAACGGCTAGTTTTCTGATGGGCCTATATAAATCCCATCTCTTTGGGTTTTTGGCCAAGGTTTTTAGAGACAAAATTTCCAGACTTTCTCTACTGTTTTAAAAGAGTTTTAAAAAGAGTTTTGTGCTTTAAACTTCCAATCTTTATTGTTTGGGTTTTTGGAAAATCAAAGATAACTAGATTTTGGGAGATTGTATTGATTTTCATTTTCTATCTTTTACAAGAGATTTCCCAAGTAGTTTTTCTTTGTTGCTTGTTTTCAAAAACACCTTGTTTCCACACTTAAGCTATCCACTATCCTAATCTATTAGGATCATTGTTTTGTGGAAAGAGAAAAGAAAAGAGAGATGTTTGTGGTACTTGGAACCACTTGTTGTAAACCCCTTGTTCTTTGTGTATCCGTCTTTGGTAGAGGTGATCGGGTGATTGGTTTGCTCCCTCTAGTGAGAGGTGGAGATTGGTGTTTGTAAACCCTCTTCGGTAGAGGTGTTGGTTGGTTGTTGTATTGGCTACGGGCCTACCCCTCGGTTGTGAGGTGGTTGTTTGAGAGAGGAGTTTGGTACTCCTAGTGTTGTAACAAATCCTCTTCGGTAGAGGTTCCCTCGGTGGGAGATAGTGGATTGGAAATCCTACACGGTGGTGTAGGCGGGGATGTAGAGCAAGGTGCTCGAACCTCGAAACATATCTTGGCCTTTGCGTTTGATCCATTGTCTCTCTAACTCTCTCTTTATCTTATTTGTGCAAAGCATCATACTTCATTCATATCATATATTGCTTGTATTGCCTTGCATATATTCATATTGCCTATTCATATTATATGCTTGGTTGTTTGTGTGTGCCTCACTTGTACTTAACCACAAGAGCTTCACATAGCACCTCAACCCATTCAAGGGGAATCAAGAGGAGTTAGTCCAGAGCCCTTCACGGGGAATTCGGCTACACTTGTGTGTGTATTAAGTGTGTTGCAAGATTGTTTTAAGCTTCCGCATTTAGAGCATTTAGTTCACTAGATTAGCACTTGCACCTATTCACCCCCCCTCTAGGTGTTTTCAATTGGTATCAGAGCTAGTGCTCCTGATATTAGGCTTAACATCCTAGGAGTGAGATCCATTTGGTTACTAATCTTTTGTTTGCATTTGCTTGTTTGCACACTCATATAGTTTACCATGGACTTCATGACCCCACCTAGCTTTGATCCTTCCAACATTGTTGTTTGAAAGTATAGGATGTCCATGTACCTAAAGACCCTAGGTTTGCATGTCTTTCTTGCTGCCACCAAGAAATGCTATCTTGGAGATCGCAATCATATAGGGGCCAATGCACAAGCCCTAGAGGCCATTAGAAGCACATTAAATAAAGAATATCTTATGCTTGCTTCTAACTTTGATTCCGCATTTGCAGTGTGGAATATGTTGACAACAACCACCACTCCAAGCTTCAATTGCCAATCCAACCGGAGGAATCTAGTGGAGAATCCGATTCTCAATGCTTCATGGTCCAAGGGAATGACTCCCTTGAGGTACAATCGGAAACCCACTTAGATAGTGATGATGCTCTAGTTCTTCATGTGATAATTTTGATGCCCATGCTTTAAATGAAGAACTATCTATTGTGTGTGAAAAATTGATTGAAAAGTATAAGATTTGAAAAAGAAAAATCTAGAAATTGAAAAAGAAAATAAGAATTTGCATTCTAGACTTAACATTGTTTTGCAAGAGAAGGTTGAGGTCTATAATGAAAGGGACTCATTGAGATCTCAATTAGACATTGCTTTAAAAGAAAATGAATTTTAAAATCTAAAAATGATTGTCATGTTCTTTTGAAGGAAAATGAAAATTTGTCTTCAAAAGTTGATTTTGTTTTAAAGGAGAATGTTGCTTTGAAAATAAAATAATTTCTATTTCAAATGATCTAGATGTTTGTTTAAAGAAAAACATTGTTTTACAAAACAAGATTGATGCACATGTTTGCCATGCTAGTGTAGCTTCTTCATCTAGTCTACCTAATGTATGTACCTCTTCTTCTAAGATTAATGATGATATTTGTATGTTAAAGAAGAGAGTAGATTGTTTGGGCTCCACTATGAGCCAATGTGCCATGAACCACACACGCTTGGAATCCTTGGTTCGAAAGAAACAAGTTCCATTCTTTATGCATGCACACCCTCCACGGCATACACATGCTCCTCACGGACACCATCACACTATGTATGCTCATGTGTACACATGTACACATTGTGGACGTAAGGGCCACCTTACTAAATTTTGCTATGCTAGAATACATGTTGATAATTTAGCAAAGAATTTGTTTGGGTTAGAGAAGCTACTAACCCCCATGGACCCAAAAGAGTATGGGTACCAAAGACCACCCCTCCTTTGTTTAATGTAGGTGTGGGCTCTCACATGACGTGAGAGTGATGACACCTTGGAGTGGATGCGTTCCGAGCTTCATGGAAATCATATAGATGCATCACTTCAAGGGAAGTTTGGTGGAGAGGACCACCATGGTTTGGAGAACTAGAGCGGTGCCCTCATTGGTTTGGTATCGAATCTCTAACTCCTTATGTTTACATGCTTTCCATGTTTATCCTTCATAGCATATTTTGATGTTTGTTGATACTATGAAAATGCCATGCTTATTAGATTAGTGATACACATGTATAGTATTTGAGACACCCATGTTTAATATGGATTATTATTTTGTGTTCTCATATTTGATTAGCCATCATGTACATCATAAATCTAATAACATGTGGATATTCATAATAATCATGTTTATATTATCATGTTGATCTTTATTGTGTTTTGATGCTTCATGTTAAGATTACTTGTTTAAATGTTAGTTTTTCACTAAAACTAGTTATATACTTGTGCATATAGTGGGCCACAAATAAATCTATATATGTTGGGCTTGATTGCTTATTTGAACCCATTAGATGTGCTAGTATAGTCTAGTTTAGATGATTCATACATTTTAAACTTGTATTCCTATTTTGAATTTGTTTATGATCTTTCACTTCATGTATATGTTTGTATTGCCAAACTTTAAGATATACATGTATACCCCTTGAGTCATTTGCCTTTCATGCAAATCTATATATGGACTCAATTGTGTTTAGGGATATGTATGTATACTTATTGTGTTGACAATTCATACATATACCTTGAAAATGAATTGTTTTGGTGAAGATTTAGTTTTCTTTTTCTGATCTTTGTTTAATTGTTTAACTTCATGTATATGTCTATCTTGTCCAAACTATTAGATATACATGTTTATCCTTTTGAGCCACGTGCCTTCATGCATATATAATTTGTGGACTCTATATGTTTGGATATGTATGTATACTTTCGTTTGTATTAGACATACATATTCCTTGAAGATTAAATAGTTTGATGATCTTCATGTTTTCATGTTTAAGGAATAAATGAGCTTATTGACTATCTTTCATGATATTGATATTCACATCGTACTTGTACACTCACATTTATTGCTTGCTCATGTTTTGTTTTCATGAGTTATATTTATGCTTAATTGAATTAGAGTGTTGATTATCATGTGAATTTCATGTTCATGAAAAATTATTTTATTTTATTCCTTACTTGAAGGATTTCGTACTACTTTACAACTTTTTCTTATAACTAGTTACGGTATTCTTCATTTGGTAGAGTTTTTCAAACAAGACTTATTTTCAAACCCCTACCCTTTACGGGAGGTTGGAGGGTGTCCATGCCTTGTATGTTTGTATTGAAAAATTTTTAAAAACTTGTGCATGAGATGGGTGGATTAGTAATATGATGTATACACCTGAACTTATTGTTATGTCAATTGGTATCATTGAACTCTTTCAATTGGTATCAATTTGATTCTTTTGTATACTCATATGTGTTTGTGTATGTATACTTTCAATTGGTATCATCTATTGGTGATTGGTACTCATTCTATTTCATACACATATGCTGTTTTTATTTGTACTACTATATTTCTATATTTTAGGCACAAATCTTGTTTATGCTAGAGCTTGAGCTTCAACTATTACTTCAATTGATTCATTTTTCAATTGGTATCTTTATTCAAGCTTATTTTTTAAATTAAAAAAAAAAACTATGCATATAGCTTGTTAAAATAAGAGTATTCATAGTTTTTGTTGGTATTTCATAAAGGGGGAGAAATTCGTTTTTCATATTTCAATTGGTACTTGTATTTCACTCCCTTACTTTATGATAGAAAAATAGTCATTCAATTGTTTATATGGCTTAAAAAGAAAAATACTATCTTTTGATATCAAAGATGTCTTGTGTTTTAATTTGGTATCTAAAATTTTGTTTAAAGATAAATACAAAAGTTTTGATTTATATTGACTATATGCAAGGAGAGCTTAACATCTCTTCCACATATAGATTCATGTTGAGTGTATCTTATATTGAAGAGCTTACATCTCTCTTTATGTGGTACACGTGTGTAGGGGGAGCTTCACATCTCCTCTTATTCATTACATAATGTGTGTTATGTGAATTAGGCTTAACATCCCTCTTTCATGTAATGCATATGTGTAGGGAAGCTAACTTAGCGTCTTCCTCTTCATGAATGTATATAGCATATAATATTTATTGATTTTTGTATATTTTCAATTGATATCAAGATGCTTCATTGACATATTTTTCTATTGATATCATGTTGTTTAAAGTCATCCTTATTGACTTGTTCTTGTTTTAGACAAAAAGGGGAGAACATTGGTTTTATTGTTTTGATTGACAAAAAGGGGGAGAAAGATTTTTACCCCTCATTTTGTTGTTTTGATTGGTTACCCTTTTGTTGATGATTGACAAAAAGGGGGAGAAAGATTTTGAGTCTTTGAGTTTGATATATGCATATTTATGTCTTTGCATATATTATTTAATATTAATTGGTATCTCTAGAACATGTTTTGTTTTGAATATTTCATTTGGTATCTAGAGCATCTTGTTTATGCATTGTCATTCATGCATATTTATGTTTATTTGTTTATGTATGAGTTAAGGGGGAGCTTCTTTGAAGCTTAACTTTAATCCATGCATATATAACCCATGAGTTTTGTCATCATCAAAAAGGGGGAGATTGTTG